>JAVTVY010018378.1:0-71068 GCA_036873755.1 Hanleya hanleyi
ACTTTCATGGGGAGAAACCACACCTGTTCAGTGTTGAAAGAACCTGGTACACAGGCCCAGTAAGGGTCAGACGAAGAGGTTATCACAACTGGCACTATTCTATATGTCTTGCAATGTTACTGCACATTGTCCTTTGGATGTCATCCAGATTTTAATAGAATTAATCAGTTTCATCAATGACATTATTTTAAAAGTGGCACCTTGTGTGTCTTTCTATGGTATCGTGGCCTGAGCACCATACGTAGGTATGCTATAAGTGTTGACAACAGCCTCTAATGATAAGAAATTCAGATATACATGTACTGACAAACCCACCATTTTATATGCCCGTCAAAATAAGAGGTTGTATATTACAATCACAATTTCTGTCCGTCATGTCTGTTCATTTGTTAGCTTTTGTTAGTTGCGATATCTCCAGTTCCAGGTAATCAGGGAAGTGATGTTATGGTGAATGGTAATGGGCTGCCTAGAGGTTCCGCAAACTTGATTTGACAGTGTTTAAGGAGAACCACACTCTAATTAAAATTAAATCCTATCTGCTCCCTCATTTGGATATGTACATAGCGACATTGATAAGATATTAATTTATCAAGACTGGGAGAACCAAATCTGCGTAACCTAAAAAAAAACTTAACACAAAAAAATATGGTATTTTAAATGGATTACCATGGAATAAATTACATCACACCCCTGGTTTAGGGATTGGTAACAAACTTTGAGTGTACCTTATCAATGGGGCGAAGAGGAACCCTATTCATTTTGAGATGAAAGGTGCGGGTGGCTGTGTCCGAAAATGAGTACATCATTAAAAATTGTTATGTTTACAGATGTTGATTGCTATGACGAAGAAGGAGCCTAATGATTTTTACTCATCAACCAATTCTGATCTATTATTACAGTGACATACCTACTTCACATTTTATTTATTACATATTGCAAAATAATGTAATAATATTAGGAATGACCCACAGATTCAAATTTCAAATGTAAACTATATGACACTGAGCACGATTCAGTTTCTTTCAGATAATGTACAAAAATTGACCTTGACAAGTCGTGTGTGCATGCCAAAGTGATAATAGTAGATATGGTTCTTCATTTTGGTTTCACCTGTGTATCAGAATTTGGCTATACATTTAACACATATCACAGTGTGACTAACATCACAGGACCTACGAAGTAGGAATTAAGAGGTTTATAGGTCACCTAAGTACCTTGATTTTCATCAAAAGTACTTGCTGGTAACAGTCGCCTAATGCACGTTCATGCCAAAAATCAAGGTTCTAATGTCAACGGTTCTCCTTATTTTGCCGGAGAAAGGATTTGGATGGACTAACTCACTGACTGACTCACTCATTACCGGACAATTTGCAAATGACAGACTACTTCGTAGGAATAGAACCAAAAGAACCAAGATTTCGAAGAGTTCAGGGATGTGTATACTTGTGTACCTCGAACATTGATATTCAATTCGCTGTGTGTTGTCTGTGATTTCTTGAATTCCTGGAAATACAGTGGTACAAACGTTTGGTTATACTTTACCCATGGGAAATTAAAAGCCTATTCATTCTGAGGTGAAACGGTGACGGCAACTGTTACATTTAACATCTAGAGGGTTGGAGGGAAAGCATTGAGAAAGTGTTGTTTCACCACTTTTAAGTGTTGGATGCAACAGTTTAAAATGTTGCATTTAACACTAAGTCAATGTATAAATAAAATGGAGAAGTATTCGATTTAGAATATTCTATGTGGAAAATATTGATACTGAATTTACAGTGAAGTTAGTATTACCACCGAATGAGGATGCGATATTTTTTTTATTTTATCAATTTAATTTTATTCCAGCCTGAAGAGGCCCAAAGGAGTGAAATTCATTTATATCAGGCAAATACATGTTTTGTCGATTGAAAGTAAAATGGCCAAATAAAAGATGGGACATCCTTAGAATGACATCTAGCCATGACTGTGACGGAATTACATTTTGGTTAAAAAATTTCGTGGAATTCATCTTGATGAACCGAAAGGTTTGTTAAAAAATCATTCTTGAAATACCGGTACTCCCTAAAAAACTTGAGTGAACTGTTCCACTCAAGTTTGGGTGAAATGAACCTGTTCACTCAGACTTGAGTAACTTTTCACTCAACTTGAGTGGGATCAATTTCCACTCCTATGCTTGAGTGAATGTCACTCAAGTTGAGTGCATTTAACTCAAGTTGAGTGGAAAGTAATTCAAGTTGAGTGAAAATCTCACTCAAGTATTGAGTGGGATCAATTTCCACGCTTACTTGAGTGAAATTTCACTCAACTTTTTTTAGAGAGTACTTTAGTGTAGATTGGTGAGATATAACTTTAATCAAGTAGGATATATTTCAAGAATGTTATGAAACTTATTGATGTTCTACAAATTGTTTTTGTATATGCCACCTTGCAGATCAGCGAAGACTATTATTCACTGTTTACAGTCATGACAGGGTAGGCCTAATGTTTTTGTGACTGCATTTCCCCTTCAGGCATTTTCGCCTGTGGATATTTCCGCCTTCCCATATATTTTCGTACTATGGCTGTACAAATCTGTAATAATGTGTAAATATTGACAACAATTTGGAGATTTTTTTTCTTGTTTTCAATTAGCTTTTTAAGCATTATTAAAAAATTTGTAACAAAGTTAAAATAAAAAAACTAATTTAATTATCATATTTCTATTTGTATTACTTCCAATTAATGACTGAGAATATTTCTTGGTTTCAAATGAAGACAAAATAGACATTGTTGGATATTTTGTGGCAAATATAATAATATTCAGTTTCTAAAATGTAATCAATTTAAATAATTACTTGAATCAGCACATTTGTTGCTTAATTTTTTATTCTGTATTCCTCTTACACTTAACACCCCCAAGGTCCAGGATCCCTGGAGAGTGGGGCTTATTAAAGTAATTTCTATCCCTATGTAAAAGCTATTGTTTACTTATTTTCATCCCGAGTTAGCCTGCTGTTTGAGTAGAATCAATCAGTGCTTGACGCAAGGAAATTCATTGTTCACTTTATCTTTAGAACCATTGCTTGACGCAAGGAAATTCATTGTTCACATCTTTAGAACCACTGATTAAAATACCATTGAACCATCCTTGCACCTTTATTGACTTATTATAGAAATAAGAAGAAAGAAAGCTCCAATTTCTTTTTGTTAATATTTCAACTTTGTTACACGTTACATTTGTATGAAGTCATGAAAGGAAGTCGAAAGGAAATATCCGCTTCGAGATTCTGTTTTCGGCGGAGCTAAACGTGAAATGAATTACGTTGTTACATGACTGAGGTACTTGTGTAAATGTTATTAGCCCTTGGAACAAACCAAAACACAATTTATCACTAGAAATGCAACAAAAAGCGAACACTTGCGTGTGGCGGAACGTAACCAATTCAAGGGCCGTAACTCATGAACGTTTCTTTGTAGTCATGGTTGCGCGAAGTGCCCGGATGTGCTTCGTTGACAACAAAAACGCTTTTGCTCTTCCTACGTGTTCAAGACAATACAAAATATGCGATGCAAAGTGGGGGAACATATTAATGTTCACAGAATAATGTGAAAATAAATAGAATCATTCTGTCATATTTTGGCTTGTCAAACTATCGTTTGATCGAGATGAGAAATACGTCCGCTTCGATTTCGGACATGCGCAATGCGAATTCGATGACTTTTACGCTGATTTGAACTGCAAAGGTTTTAATTTTATCTAAAATGTTGCTTATATACATCTTGTCTTATGTGACATAACTTTTATACGTTTTTTGGGCAAATATATTTTGCAAAATTGTACTAATAACAATATTTAAGTTATCCTGTTATAAATCCGTCTTGAAAACTTGCATCGCTTGTCTCTCTTGGTTTGTAGAACGTTATGACGTTATAGTGGTCTCCTTCATTCAAGTTTTATTTAAATGTGACGTCATGCTACGTCGGATGAATGAACGAGGGCCACTATAACGTCATGACGTTCCAAAAACAACGGGAGGCAAGCGATGACGTTCTGGCTCTCGTTTTCTGATGGTATAAGTTTTGACTTCTCATATACCCAAAATAAAACAATAACCCACAAAACTATTACCACACATATTTGTAAAAACTATAGAAGTTCTTGTTTTATGACATTTTAACAGAACATTGGAAAGCTTTTCAGTTCACCTTAAATAAGCCCGATCCTAAGGCCGGATGAGCAAAATATCACAGGTGTAAACATGAATGCAAATATTTATTTTCTCGTTTCACCGAGACGAGAAACATGTCAGCCTCCAGTCGATGACGTTTACGTTGACAACGCGTCGAACAACAGGCTCCGCCCACATTGAGGAAAAAGGTGGGTTCGTCAGTATGTTTGAATTGTTGTTGTTGTTGTTGTTGTTGTCTGGATTTCTTACCAATAAGCTTCGCCGGCCTATTAGGTCGGCCTATAATTATATACTTCCATGTTTTGTCGATATTTCGGAGGCAATTTATCGTACAACATTGAAACTTCACACAGTATACAAACTAAAACATACTGATTTATTCCCCATATTTCACTAATATCTGTTGAGAATGGATAAAAATGACCAATACCTACCATGTTATTTTGGGACCACGATGACGTTGATCCGCTGATGTTATAACATGCAGGCTTGAAGTCATGACGTCAAAAATCAACCCATAAATCTCCCATCTAATTTTTGTTTTCGCGATTTATTGAGAACTACTGGAAGGATTTTCTTGATACTTTGGAATAAAATTAGTTGTCTTTTTAGATTACATGTATCTACTTTGTGAAGTTTCAATGTCGTACAATAAATTTTCTCCGAAATATCGCCGGAAAACATATCGGAAATATTATGTGTGACAGACAGTAGTTATTCTGTTCGCATAGTATATTGCAACACAAAACAATATCGCACGTAGCTTAATTTCTGCGAGAAAAAGTCAGCAAAATTAGAGGCATTCTGATTTGAGGCGAGTAGTCTAACTTAAAGTATAGGACACCTATGTTCCTGAATCAAACAATCGCATTTGCATATTTGTGAAGTAGATTCTATCGTGATTTTGTAGCCTACTTTAGCAGGTCAGGGGAAAAGTACTAACTGGGATATATATCCCAATTGGGATCAAATATCCATGTCAGAAGTACATATTCATATTTCGATCATCCTGGCATATTTTGCCAATTATTCTATTCGTATAAAAACCTACAACAGTGGTGAGTGATGGGAAGTATACTGCAACAACAGCAACCCGAAATATAATGCACATAATCGCAATATCGCAGAGAATAATTTTGGCTAGTAAAAGTCAGCAAAATTATACAATCGCATTGGCAGATATGTGAAGAAGATTCTATCTTGTTTTTGTAGTTTAGATGCCAAAATTCATCATTATGAGCATAGTATGAGAATTAGTCACAATATCCCAATTAGGATATATTTCAATAAGTAAACTTGGATTTCGTATCCCAAGTGGGATATATATCCCAGTTAGTCCTTTGTTCTGAGTCGTTTACTATGCAAATCAGTAAAAATATCTCAATTTTGATATATTTCAATGTGGGGAAGGAGGGGGGGGGGCGGAGGTTATACAACTTTGAGAAATGTATTTGATTCAGATTTCCCGACTAGCTTGCAAGTTAACTCATTGTCTGTTCCAATAATCTGGAGGTCATCCCCTTATGCTTAGGGCACACATGAAGCAGGTTACTGACACCATCCCAAATCGGCCTGGATATATGCATGTATCAAAAATGGGATATTGTATCACAGTTAATATATTTTAAGGAGTGGGGCGCGCCATCACCATACTGGTGTTACTACGCCAGTTCGCTTTATTTCTGCAAATATATTGATTTCATTCATCCACATATCAATATACATTGTATTAGCACGGGGATGATGTGACCAAGACTGAGCCTGAATGATTGCTAGAGCGTAAAACAGCTATGTGGTGGGATATCGGGACCTCACCATTGAGAGAAATGTAGTATTTTACTTCTGACATGTCTGACTGCCTTAAGGAGGTGTACTTTTACCGTTGTTTTATTGAAAGGTTTATATTCTGTTTTAGATGGTTGAACTGTCAATGGGAGGAGTATACCAGTACCAGTACCACAAATGCAAACACCTTTTAGGAGAATGAAACAGTCAACATCTGATGTCAGCATGGTCAGACTCACTCTTGAACACACTCGTCTCCCTTGACGGTATGGCTATGGGAATCTGCCTACACTGAATAGTAACATGGTAGGAGGAATAAACGGTGAGCAATACGTTACTCTATGAACTCCCATACATTATTTTCCAGGCATAAGATAAATGTCAGATACCTGAAAGTTGGAGAATGTTAATTATGATCGTGAAATATCATAGCGCATGCACATCATTCTATTTTCATGTTTTCAGTTATACAGAGGTTGTCACATCATTTTGAAGATATTCAGCAAATAATATATCGTGGTACAAATGTTTTAGTAGCTGAGATTACCTATTGTAGAAACCATATTCATTATTAATACCATGTGCATTGAAACCACATTTGCGTCATCAGAAGGGCTGCCTGAGCATTGTAGATCAGAAATAGCTCTCTGATAATGTTTTTCCTTTATTCCAGCTTTCTGTACAACACAATCGACAGCACAGCTTCTGTGATCAACTGGACAGTGGGATAGAAGAGCCGCTTTGTGGAGGACTGTGATGATAGTCGCTTGATTCACTTGCTCTTTACCATGTCCACATGGACTCACTTGGCAGAGATCACCTAACATAAGTCGCAATTCACAATCAGATATCTAAACAACAGTAATTTTATTGAGACGTGAGTTGAGGTGAGAATGTATGGTCCCTCTTTCGTGTAAAAATCACATAACGAACAAGAACAATAGTCTATCTGGTTACAAGCATAAAGGACTGTAAATCACAGACTAACAAAATGAGCGGGATGTTTTCATGTTACTGTAAAAATGTTTTAATAGTGCTGATGTGGTGACGTGAGAATGTGTGCTCTATGTTATATCTAATAATCACATGACTATAGTTTAACAATATTCTGTCTGGATACAACAATCAAGGACTGTACATAAGATAATAATTAAAGAATTGCCTAACTACAGACTGTATAAAGAAGTGAGCAGGATGTTGCTGTATATGTTTCAATCATGTCGATGTGTTCAGGTGAGAATTTGCGGTCCATCTTTTATGTAAAAACCACAGGACTGAGGAGAACAATAGTCTGTCGGGATACATCAACAAAGCACTGTAAACAAGAAAGCCTGGTAAAACCATACACTGTAAACTTGATAAAGAACTCAGCGGGATGTATAGATAAATTTGTATTTCTGTATAAGTTTTGATAGTGCTAAGTACATAATGTATGAATGAGTGTTGTATGTCAAAGAATAAAGTATTTTGCTGAAAACAATCTGATTTATTGAAGTTTATAGTGTACTACTTTTCGCCATGACTTGACTGCACTCCGTAACTACACTTGATCATGGCTTATACCTTACCTGAGGGTGACAGATCTGGAAGGTTCATTGGCTGTGACCCAGATAACACCAAGCAGTATTAATCCATTAAGATATGGTCGCATCCGACCACAAAAAGTATGGTAACCATATTTCTTATTGTTGCTCTTGACCACTAAATATGTGGTCAGAAGAATCTTTCGACCATAATTTTGCTTGAGCGAGCATATATTGTATGGTCAACCCGACCATATAATTCACTGTCAGAGCGACCATAAAATAGCTGGTCGTCTGGTGACCAGATCTTTTATGGTTACTCCGACCATAAGTTGTGTTGTCAGATAGTGACCATAAATCATATGGTACGTCATGTCTATACTATAACTTTTATGGTCGCAGGCAACCATATTTTTTATGGTCGGTTCGACCATATCCTGTAAACAGTGTGGGTGGTGGTTCTCTCCGGGTACTCCGGCTTCTTCCACCAACCAAACTGACTGTCACCATATGAGTGAAACCAACCTTGAGTGTGACATTAAGCCAAATCCCCCCTCCAATACCAAGGAAGAAAGCATACAGATTCGTAGGTAGTGTAAGGATGTACGACTATTTATGCAGAACCACAGTGTTGCGACTCAGCATGAGCGATTCAAAGCGCAAGCGACGTTTCAACGTAGATTACTTTGCCACCGGATTGACCGAACGAGCAAAGCTACAAAGAATTGAAGTCTGATGAATTCTATTCAGTTCAGACAATGTGTCTGATCTGATTTTTCTAGTGAAAATCTTGTCAGAACTCTAAACTGTGAGCACAACTGAGTGCGGTTCAGCAAGATTTCGTCCCCAATGAGGTGCGGTTTAAGGACCAAAATTAAATATCACGATGTGTTACGTTTAAACGATAATAAAAAAAAAACGCAACAGAAAGCTTTTGTGAAATCGAGGATTAACAATCAAATATTTATTTACAATACTATAATCATATACAAATTAAGTTAGGTCAATACAGCAAATAAATGAGAAATATAGTCTTACTGTTCAATGCTATACTGGCGTATCTCTCAGAGTCCTTACTAACGTGCAAATCTCGATACAGTCCGTGCCGACGTGCAGAAGTCGCGTTCCTGTATTTCGATAGTCCAATACTGTTCAGCTGTTGTCCAGTTTCCGTCAGTTCAATTACGTAGATAAAACAGCGGTCAAACACACAAGAGCAATCCAACAAGAATATACAATCCAGCAGTCAGTAATCTTAGGCAAAGGTAATGCCCAGTATAGCACAATCTAATGCACCCACATAGAAGCCGTTTGAATCTACCCCGATCACTGAACGTCCGGCTATTTATACTCTATCGGGCATTCGAGATTATTCTATCAAATCAAGAAACTTTCACCGGTACAGCAATGACGTATGATTTAACCCAAATACGATTACAAGAACTTCTAGAAAGCTCGAAAATGATTAACCCACAAACAGTATGTATACAAGCGTATAGATGTGCAGATGGCCCTGTGTAGATGTGCAGATGGCGCTGTGACCCAATTACCATCGTAATACGGGTCTCTTCCTATAACGGCCATTTTAATCATGATAAATCGGTCACGACAGCTTCGAGAAAATTCTATGATTATAATCACAGAACAGAAGGTAAACAAGTTTACCTCAGCTCTATTATTCTAGAACTATCTACAGTGACCAATTTTATACTGCAATACCATGACATACATGTATGAAAGAATTGTTTCCGGTAGCTTAAAGTATATTATCTTGTATTGTTTCTGTTTCATTCCTAGGGGCTGGGTGTTCGGGTTCTTGAATAACAGCGCCTTGAAGTAGAGGATTTGTGCAAAATTGTCTATTTCGGGATGAAAATAAAACCTCCCTTTCAGAACCAAAACGGCTTTGGACATCAACTTCCTATGGACACGACCAATATTTCGGAGGTGAAGTTAATCTTTGTTCTCGATTGGCTCCATATATGTTTACAGAGAGAAAAAAGGTACCGTTTTCACCTCCAACCACATATCGATTTTCAAAAATACTCGACTTAAACGGGCTGATATTTAAAAAAACCCTCAAACCCAGTGCCTAAAATATAGGCCTGTTCTGGGCATATACCGTACGATAATGTACTTTTAAGCTAACTGAACATTTTCTTTCGTGAGTAGTTTTAATTTTGACAATAAAACCGCAGCTCATTGAGAACCGAATCATCGCTAAACCGCGCCAGGTTCTTACACGCCACTGGTCCTTACGCTCAATTTCGAACAGATTTCCCGGTTGATATTAATATGTTTACATACGATATTCACATTACCGTGGTCAGGAACTAGATCGCAGAATGTAGCTATCTACATTTGATGAGGTTAACTAGTTTCATGCTGGGAATGGATGTATGTACATCCGCATCCATTTACTGTTAGACAGCAAAGCTCCATGTTCTTTTTGGTTGGGCAAAAATGCACATAAGTCAACTGGATGTATAATACCATGTTTTTAAAATGTTAGCAAATAACCAAGAAAAGCTGAACGTGAGGAATGGATGGTTTGACAGACGAAATTCAATCCAGTCAGATTATATTGACACTTTGCCTTAATCTCCTTATTACACTCTTAGGGTTATTTGACTTCAGGATATTTGTATTTGTGGCGGAAAGCCCATTAGTAAGCAACATATCAAAATATTAAATTGCATTGGCATGACAAGTACAGGAAATTAAATTACGATCAGGTCAGCCATCATGTATCCTATTACATATTTATCAATTAATCATTGTAGTTCTATGAAAGCTGTAGTAGTAGCAATGAGTAGTTGCCGTTAGTACAAAATGTCCCGTCTTCTATCTGTTTAGCTTCAGAAAATATGTTACTGGGGTTGAAAATCAAGAAAAAATGTCTTGTTTGTGTTAGAAGATAGGAGTCATTCATTATTTCCTTCTGGACCTTATTTCCTTTGACCCCGGTGATCTGCTGTCATAAATACTATAGATAATCTAGGATAATAACATATTTGTTTTATGACACGATATTTGAGTGAAGCTATATGCAATGATCTAAAGGGGCTGAATTTTCCGTAAACTTACGGCATCAGTATATATTTACGATTTGTTTCAATTAGGTGGTTCTTCGCTTTGAAATACAGCTATCGACATATTCACATCTCACACACAATTGGCCTTGGTATACATGTCTGTCACGATTAACACACACAATTCAAGGATATCATACATTTTGTTTTGATTCCAGGTTATTTCACAGATAACCCAAAACGAAAACCTATGATTGAGGTCCAAACGTACAGGCGTAATCTGTCAATGGGACCTCACAGGTTGATATTAACAAGGAAACAAAGCATCACGTCCGGTTATCTGATGTTGTATTATTTCTATTTCCCAGGCATGCTATTTATGTGACTGATCAGGTGTACACCTTGATGACGTGAATTAGACACATGAATGGAAGAGACGCTGCAATAGCCCATCAGCTACATCCCAGTCCAACATGCGAAGGTGGGCAATCAACCAATTTGAATTCAGTAAAATCAATGAAAACTTTTATAAAATTTTGAACTGAGTAAAGCAGGAAAATCATATACGGTACGTGTTACTTACTGTCATATTGTGTCTGTTGTTTCTCCTCCAGGATCCAGGATGAAACGAAATCAGGAGTGGCCCAAAGTGACTCAACAATTCCCAGATATAGCTTGTAACATCAATAACTATTCCAAGAACTGACGCGGTAAATTGGAGATGGGAAATAGTCAAATCCTCAGCGATGGAAATCGGGTTTATAAGGCTCTCTTGGAATAGTCTGTCTGCAGAAAGCGGATGAAACTCGGTCGGGAGGACACGCTTGTATTAATACCTGCACGCGGTACTAAAAGCCGAGCTGGGGCAATTCAATCAAATTGTACAAATCCAGAATCAATCACGAATGTGGCCTCCTCTCACATACACCCGCGAGAGAAAGTCAATTAGTAAGCCTACAAACGGGACAACGATGGAGAGTCCGCAGTTGTTAACGTTGTGGCGAGTCAAGGGAACACTATAATTCTGTGTACATGTCCTGGTACTTTCACTATACTCGTCAAAACAACATTCGGGAACAATATCTCAAACTTACTCAGTAGAAAACACATCCAATGGAATAAATAGACGCACTCATATACAGAATCGATTAAAGGGGATTTCGGTTATCTGTTTCTTGCATGCAACCTGGAGCTGTTCAAAACCTTAATTTGGCTGTATAGGCCTATATGTTGTCAGTCTATGCCTGAACGCGCAAGCCCGATTACTGAGCGCAGAAAGTGGTATAGTTTTGCAATTTATGCCATAGTTTATTTAATCAATACAGGAAATTGGTGTAAAGTGAGAGAATTACCGTCACAGATGGCCATGACTTCGGCCCGTCTGAGACTTCACACGAGAGGAAATTAATAGGTTGCCGGGACAATTTCACGAAATCACCGCGTGTCCACGCGTTATCACCAAGAGCCGGTTAGGCAGGTTTTGCAGCACAAATTTGTTTACACGTTAGCGTTATAAAATCAATATAAGCGCCCGATACTAGTATCATAGCATTAATGCACAGTGTTAGTCTCCTTAGAAGAAATTAACAGTAGAACAAGGTAGAAACCACGGTGCATTTTGAGAATTGTTCTAGATCAATGGCGCAATTTATAGCAATAGTCCAGTCAAATTGAGGTTTGACCCACCACAAATTGCAACAGAATTGTTTTTGATGAGGTTAACTAGTTTCATGCTGGGAATGGATGTATGTACATCCGCATCCATTTACTGTTAGACAGCAAAGCTCCATGTTCTTTTTGGTTGGGCAAAAATGCACATAAGTCAGCTGGATATATAATACCATGTTTTTAAAATGTTAGCAAATAACCAAGAAAAGCTGAACGTGAGGAATGGATGGTTTGACAGACGAAATTCAATCCAGTCGGATTATATTGACACTTTGCCTTAATCTCCTTATTACACTCTTAGGGTTATTTGACTTCAGGATATTTGTATTTGTGGCGGAAAGCCCATTAGTAAGCAACATATCAAAATATTAAATTGCATTGGCATGACAAGTACAGGAAATTAAATTACGATCAGGTCAGCCATCATGTATCCTATTACATATTTATCAATTAATCATTGTAGTTCTATGAAAGCTGTAGTAGTAGCAATGAGTAGTTGCCGTTAGTACAAAATGTCCCGTCTTCTATCTGTTTAGCTTCAGAAAATATGTTACTGGGGTTGAAAATCAAGAAAAAATGTCTTGTTTGTGTTAGAAGATAGGAGTCATTCATTATTTCCTTCTGGACCTTATTTCCTTTGACCCCGGTGATCTGCTGTCATAAATACTATAGATAATCTAGGATAATAACATATTTGTTTTATGACACGATATTTGAGTGAAGCTATATGCAATGATCTAAAGGGGCTGAATTTTCCGTAAACTTACGGCATCAGTATATATTTACGATTTGTTTCAATTAGGTGGTTCTTCGCTTTGAAATACAGCTATCGACATATTCACATCTCACACACAATTGGCCTTGGTTATACATGTCTGTCACGATTAACACACACAATTCAAGGATATCATACATTTTTTTTTGATTCCAGGTTATTTCACAGATAACCCAAAACGAAAACCTATGATTGAGGTCCAAACGTACAGGCGTAATCTGTCAATGGGACCTCACAGGTTGATATTAACAAGGAAACAAAGCATCACGTCCGGTTATCTGATGTTGTATTATTTCTATTTCCCAGGCATGCTATTTATGTGACTGATCAGGTGTACACCTTGATGACGTGAATTAGACACATGAATGGAAGAGACGCTGCAATAGCCCATCAGCTACATCCCAGTCCAACATGCGAAGGTGGGCAATCAACCAATTTGAATTCAGTAAAATCAATGAAAACTTTTATAAAATTTTGAACTGAGTAAAGCAGGAAAATCATATACGGTGCGTGTTACTTACTGTCATATTGTGTCTGTTGTTTCTCCTCCAGGATCCAGGATGAAACGAAATCAGGAGTGGCCCAAAGTGACTCAACAATTCCCAGATATAGCTTGTAACATCAATAACTATTCCAAGAACTGACGCGGTAAATTGGAGATGGGAAATAGTCAAATCCTCAGCGATGGAAATCGGGTTTATAAGGCTCTCTTGGAATAGTCTGTCTGCAGAAAGCGGATGAAACTCGGTCGGGAGGACACGCTTGTATTAATACCTGCACGCGGTACTAAAAGCCGAGCTGGGGCAATTCAATCAAATTGTACAAATCCAGAATCAATCACGAATGTGGCCTCCTCTCAAATACACCCGCGAGAGAAAGTCAATTAGTAAGCCTACAAACGGGACAACGATGGAGAGTCCGCAGTTGTTAACGTTGTGGCGAGTCAAGGGAACACTATAATTCTGTGTACATGTCCTGGTACTTTCACTATATTCGTCAAAACAACATTCGGGAACAATATCTCAAACTTACTCAGTAGAAAACACATCCAATGGAATAAATAGACGCACTCATATATAGAATCGATTAAAGGGGATTTCGGTTATCTGTTTCTTGCATCCAACCTGGAGCTGTTCAAAACCTTAATTTGGCTATATAGGCCTATATGTTGTCAGTCTATGCCTGAACGCGCAAGCCCGATTACTGAGCGCAGAAAGTGGTATAGTTTTGCAATTTATGCCATAGTTTATTTAATCAATACAGGAAATTGGTGTAAAGTGAGAGAATTACCGTCACAGATGGCCAGGACCTCGGCCCGTCTGAGACTTCACACGAGAGGAAATTAATAGGTTGCCGGGACAATTTCACGAAATCACCGCGTGTCCGCGCGTTATCACCAAGAGCCGGTTAGGCAGGTTTTGCAGCACAAATTTGTTTACACGTTAGCGTTATAAAATCAATATAAGCGCCCGATACTAGTATCATAGCATTAATGCACAGTGTTAGTCTCCTTAGAAGAAATTTTGAGAATTGTTCTAGATCAATGGCGCAATTTATAGCAATAGTCCAGTCAAATTGAGGTTTGACCCACCACAAATTGCAACAGAATTGTTTTTGCTGCGGTGCATTTCCGAAAGGTCTCTAGAATAACATACTGAAAGTCTACAAACAGATATGCATGGGAAATATCTTAAATTTCAAGTTGAAATTTGAGGTATTTTTCGCGAAATTTCAGTGTTTACCCGTCTCTTGCTCCTATAAGAAAACCCTGTACTTGGTACTAAGCGTGAAGGAAATGGGTCATTACTTACACTCATTCCATTCGTTATCATATCAAGGTTATATTCAGCCTGAAATAATACCCTTGCACGAAAATATTTATGGAGAAATTCAAAATGGCGGATGTATGGGGGCATTCTAAATCTGAACTTTTTACCATTTTCATGACAGTCCAGGCAATTTGGTTTTTTTTAGCTGGACCCAAAACAGATTGCAACACAATTTTTTTAAGTGGTATGCATTTCTAACCGGTCCCCAGAACAACATACTAAAAGTCTACCAAAATCTATTTGGTGGAGATACGACTTTTTTGAAAACAAAGATACGCCCTTTTATAATACATAATAGACCATTATGCCTCATATAATCAAGGCAGAATATTGTTTTTTTTTCCGTGAATAAGGACAGTTTATTATTCAGAAATCCAATTAAGACATGATCCAGGGTACAATATGCCATGGTGGTGAAAACGTTTGTCTTCCCTGTGGATTTGCTCATAAGCGTAGATAGCAAACTGATAGTTCAGCATCAGGCTATATGAATTATACATGGTAATATTCAGTCAGTTAACATTTTTGCCATTAACATAATCATCTGAAAGAGGAATTCTCTCCCAAAATAAATGAAATGACAAGCTGTGGTATATTTTCCTTCAACCGATAATTGTCACAGACAATATTTCCACAAACCCACTCATGGGGATATCTCTCTATTATCACATGTGCCTTGTTGAAAAAATGCAGCTCTGCAAACCATTAATGATCTATCACAATTGTGTGTCAGTTATGTTTTGACGAAAGAAGAATAATTATGCAGATCCTAAGAAAGATATCATCTAATTATCAAACAGATAATAATCTAGATTATAGGCAAACTTGACGTTCTACCATGACGTTCTACCATGCCATTTACCATGTTTTATTTTACATTTTCAACAATATAGGCCATGCTCCTTCAGATGCATCTTCTTCAGCTGCAATCTTTCTTACAGTTGCACCTGATAACCTCAAAGAGAGCCAATGGAACTGGTGGCAGTTCAGTTTTCACAGAGAGAAGCTGTTCACCCTCATTCTTGTGCAATGGATGGTTTTCCCCTTTCCACTCTAAACACGCGAATCTTGATACTTAGCTGATGCTGATGTTGGTGGAAGTTTTCGTACCTGCACATATATGGTTCGTTTTTGTCACAGAAACGCTTGTATCTCAGGGGACCAATTGCTTCGTCAGGGTTATCATTGTATAAACACACAAGCATCGGGACACCCAATGGCCTGGTTGAACACTTCAGCTTGTTGGCGAAATAGCTCATTGAGCGTTGTTATCTTTACGGCCGCACATTTGCCAGTGTCATATTTTTAGTATACTGTGTCACAGCCCTGAATGACATGCACAAACAGCATATTTGCGCAGGCTTACATTCCCAGCACAGCCTTTGTCTTCTTGACATTCCAAACTATCCGTTTCTTTGCATTCTCTTTCTACTCTGGCTGGGAGTAGATGTCATTGTCACCTATGTCTGCATGAAAACAGAGCAGAACTAACAGGTCAATATCATCACCAACCAAAGTATTGATGCTTTCAGTCGATTAAACGGCTGCTTTTACAATAAAAACATCTGCATATGAAACATCTCGCCCTTTCCAACTGGTCGCTCATAAGAGTAATGAACTGCTTTTTGTTGACGTTGTTTGCTAGGAATTCGTCTTTCTTTGACTGAATGGCCATGTCACTAGCGCGGCCGAAGCGTTTAGAATGTCAAGAAGACAAAGGCTGTGCAGGGAATGCAAGTCTGTACAAATATGTTGCTTGTGCATGCCATTCTGGGCTGTGCCACAGTATTCCGACCATATGGCATTGACTGTCACTGAGCTATTTCGCCAACAAGCTGAAGTGTTCACCCAGGTCGTGGGAATCGCGACGAAGGTCATTTATCGCAGCAGCATAGAAACGCTTATGTGTTTATACAATAGTAACCCAGAAGAAGGAATTGACTTGAGGGGAAGACCATTCAATGCAGCCACAAAATTGGGGGTGGACAATTCAATCGGCTTCTCCCTGCGAAAACTGATCCGCCAACAGCTTCATTGCGCTACTTGAGGATATCAGGTGGAACTGCAAGAAGGATTGCAGCTGAACCAGATGCACCTGTAAGGATCATGGCCTAGATTGTTCAAGTGTGTGTGGAGAATGTAAAGCACTGAGCTGTGCAAACTCATCAAACCCAGAACTTTGAAAATGACATTGGCGAATTACAAGCGTCTAGTCCGTCATCCATAATTCGGCCGTCGTCCATTAGAGAATATCCGCGTCCGTAATCCAAAGACCTATTCCATATTCCATATAAGAGTATTAGCACCAAATTCAAAAAGACAATCATAGTATACATAAACATAGGCTTATTTCCTGCAAGAGAGAAGCGGTCAACAGTTTTCAATGATGCCGGCAAGACATAATGATGTTCCAAAAATATCAAATCCGTATCGCTGATCGGTATTCCTAATCCATAATTCGTTGTAAAGTCGTCATCTAAAGAATGATGTATCTCAGCCACGCTTTGATTGTGACTGTTCATAGGAGTACCATGAGGATCTTGAAGTACATGGATTCATACGGCCCCTAGCTCCGGGTTAAGCGGAATTAGACACAAGTTACGAAACGTAGCGCCATAGATCTTGCACGCTACGTTCGTATTTTTTTATCAGCATCAGCAAGACTGTTATTGGGATTGATAGTGCTGTGAAATATTCCTCAACTTATGGCAGTGTTCATGAAGAATATCAATAAAAGACATCAACTATATGTATGAGAAGTCACTTTCCGTAATAATATGTTACCATGAACCAGAATGTAAAATGAAACATGATAAGTTATGCCGTCAAGTTTGCCTATAATTCAAGTATGTGTTTGATAATTAAATGATATATTAGGATCTGCATAATTATTCTTCTTTCATCAACAACGTTTGCCTTACAAACAATTGTGATGGATCATAAATGATTGGCAGATTGTCGTTATATTACAAGCGTCTAGTCTGTCATTCATAATCCAGCCGTCGTCCATTAGAGAATATCCGCGTCCATAATCCAAAGACCTATTTCATATTCCATATAACAGTATATCTGAACTATTGGTAAACGCGACGTTGAATCTAATTTCTCTCTCTCTCCTGATTGGCAAGGCTGCATTTTTTTTCAACAAGTTCAAAACACTATTGAATGTCGGACCTGACATTTGCTACGTGCTTGTGATAATAGAGTTATATCTTTATAAGTTGAATCGGTGATTGTCATAGGTTGAAAGAAAATATATCACAGCTTGTCAGTTCCCTTTCGGATAACAATGGTAATGGAAATAATGCCAATTGACAGGATATTACCATGTATGATTATATATCCTGGTGCTGAACTATCGTTTTGCTATCTACGTTTATGAGCAAATCCATTGGGAATGCAAATGTTTTCACCACAATGGTATAATGTATACTAGATCATCATGTATTGATTGGATTTCTGGATGATAAACTGTCCTTATTCAGAGACAAGCCAATATTTTCTACCTTGATTATATGAGGCATGATGGTGTATCTTTGTTTTAGAAAAAGTCGCATCTCCACCAAATAGATTTTGGTAGACTTTTAGTATGTTGTTCTGGGGACCTATTAGAAATGCATATCAGCGAAAAAAATTCCGTTGCAATTTGTTATGGGTCAAACCGCAGTTTTCCTGGATATTCAGTTTTGCTAAAGTTTTGTCAAATGATCTGGTTCGAAATAACAGTTGAATGGCCAGATAGTTCTATACTATTTAACTAATCCATGTCTTCCAACATATAATGATCTATTAAAACTATAATCAGAAATTGAATGGCTCATGTACATTGCCTGTAATGGAGTGTATTGTAATTACAGTTGATAAACTTTCAAATCGAACATTCAAGTCCGCCATTTTGAATTTTACCAAATAGCAATAGTCATTATACATTGTGAAATGGCTGAAAATATGCATAATACGATCAGCTACGTGTCCTGAGAGTTTGAAGTCCAAGTCTCTTCCTGTTTGGTGGTCACGGAAAACCAGGGTAGGAAAAAAGGTTGAATTCCTAAAATCCATATCGACGAACAAGTTGTATATGTTCAAGTTGAATTTTAATATATTCCCCTTGCATATGGGATTGTAGACTTTTACTATGTTATTCCGTGGACCTTTCTGAAATGCATAGCGGTGAAATAAATCTGTTGCAATTTCTGGTGGGTTAACCCCAAAAATGCGCTAGATTTACTGGACTACAAGGTAAGGCTCCCATGCCGAGATAAGGAAAACAAAAATGAATACATTTAGAGATTGTAAACCCTCGCGATCCAGTACTTTGCTCTGAAGTTTCGTTACTCAAAGCCTTTTTCCTCCAGATTTCCTCCCGATGTTCCAGGAACCCACATATAGTGTATACTTCCCGTGGGCTACTTGCATTGCGGACAAACGAAGAACCAGACAAACAAAGAATGAGTGAGTGAGTGAATATGATTTAACGTCGCTTTTAACTTTATTTCAGTCATACCACGACGTTGGGTCCTATTCCTTTTCACACCCGGGAACCCCACGGGTGCCTCAGTTAGTCGCCTCTTACGACAAGCTCTCTGAGAAGCTGAGGCCTATTCTTACCATGACCTGCGGTGTGCACAACGACATCCCAGGTCAATCCCCGGAAGCCCCACGGGGCGACAAACAAAGAACAAAAGCAACACCCTTACCACCCCTGCGCGGGGCGAGGGTACAAAGAGCAAATGTCTACGCTCACAATTCAAACTGTATAGTAAGCGTATATATATAGAAAATGAATCGGTGTTGCGAAGATAATTGTTACGAGCAAACTATCTCAGTACACTCAGACATAAATTATATCACGGTATTTCCCTGATGTATCGTTTTGGTTTACATAGATTGAGTGGCAAACCGCCTGTTACATAATACTCAAACGACTAGATCCGAAAGTTCTAAATGATCCATTCAAACCTAGTACAGCAAACACCCATATCTATGGATGGTCGTCGGTACAGACTTGTACCGCTGTGGTAAGCTTTGCCGATATGGAAGATGTACATGTAGTTTGATTTTAAATTACATAAATTGCGTTTTTGAACTGCATGGTAATGATCCGACTGCGTATAAAATGCGCGAAATACAACGGTCGACATGATAAGTAGCATATGAACTTCACTGGTTGGTGGCAGGTAACTAGTTTCATCTTCAATGACCAAAGCGTCTGATCTGTTGTCATAAATCTGTGAGTCTGGCAAATTCATCGCCGGTCACGGAATATATGACGGTTCAACAGATTCATCTTGCTTTACATCAGCAAAACTTAAGCTTCAAGATAGGTGTATTTGTTTACACATTCTATCTGATCTTTACCGATATACAAAATTTATGATTAAGGCTTTTATAACTTCCAAAAGCAACTATTTTTTTTTTTTTTTTTATATTCACCGATATACCCTAATCCAAGTTTATCAAGTTTCCGCTGTAGGTCATTTCTATCCAGCGATAACAGTACGATGTCATCAGCATATGCTGAGCATTGAACATACTCACTCCAGATACGAGGGGAGTTAATTATTATGACTATCAAATTCTAACAACAGGTCATTAATATAGATATTTTAACAAAATCGGACTTAAAATATTACCTTGGTGTACACCCCTATAGCTACAGGGAAGGTGTACTCATACAGGTGTTGGTTTGAACACTAGACTGATTGTGGAGGTACATATTTTTAATGGTATTATATATATTACCCGATATACCAGCCTTTAGGAGTTTCAAGAAAAGTCCTTCATGCCACACAGAATCAAAAGCTTTGTTAAAGTCAGTATAGGTATTTCCCTGATGTATCATTATGGTTTACATAGATTGAGTGGCAAACCGCCTGTTACATAATACTCGACTAGATCCGAATGACCAAAGCGTCTGATCTGTCATAGCGTCATAAATCTGTGAGTCTGGCAAATTCATCGCCGGTCACGGAATATATGACGGTTCAACAGATTCATTTTGCTTTACATCAGCAAAGCTTAAAATTTATAGCTATAATATCGCGTTTTCCACGATTTTTTTTACCGATACGGTTAGGACGTTCATATTGTTTTGAATGTTGTGTTCCTAAACAATTATTCTGCGTTATGTCAACTTCTAGCAAGGGCGGATCCAGCCAAAATTCATAGGGGGTGTCGACTATCACAGCCCAACAGGCGAGGGTCCAGGGGCCGCCTAGGTCCCGGAAGCTCCGGGGTCCTAGATAGCCGGAGATGCGTTCTGAGCGTTTTCCCGGAAATAAAACTGTTCATAATGTATATGCAGATTTATGGTTCTATTTTCACGATTTTCCACCAATTATAAGCACGCATCGATATTGAAAAAATCGCACCTCATGCCTGCATCCATTTGACTGTCTAGTTATATTTAAAACATACAAAACGATGGCATTTAGTTCATGGAAGGGAAACCATTATGCCTACCGATACGGTTCATTCACAAAAAGATAAAACAAGGAAATCCTCACAGCCCAACAGGCGAGGGTCCAGGGGCCGCCTAGGCCCCGGAAGCTCCGAAGTCCTAGATCTCCGGAGATGCGTTTTAAGCGTTTTTCAGGAAATAAATTCGAACATAATGTATGCAGATTTATGGTTCTATTTCCACGTTTGTTTCGCATTTATAGGCACGCATCGATATTGAAAAAATTATACTTCATGCTTGAATCCATTTGACTTTCTAGTTATATTTAACAGATAAAAAATGGATGACCTTTACATCATGGAGAATTAGAACCAATATGATACCGATTCATTTGCACAAAACTAAAATAAGCGATCCCCACAGCCTGACAGGCGAGGGTCAGACGGCCCCTTATGGAAGGCCAAATGTCCAAATAATCAGAAACTCAGTTACTGAATCGAAAACCTAAGTTTTCAAACAGAAAACTTAAGTTATCAAAGAGAAAACCATGGTTTTCGAATCGAAAACGTAAGTTTACGGTCGAAAACCTAGGTTATCTACCACATAACCCCGAGTTTCTCTTTTCCTAACCTCGAGTTTCTATTTCTCAACACCGAAAATCACAGTTGTCACTAGAAAACTTAAGTTATCAAACCGAAAACCTAGGTTTTCGAATTGATAACTTAAGTTTACGGTCGAAAACCTAGGTTATCCAGCAGACAACCCCGAGTTTCTCTTTCAATTTCGAGTTTCTCTTTTATTTTTGGACATTCGTGTAGAAAACTTAAGTTATCAATCGATAACCTAGGTTTTCGAATTTGCGATTGTCGTAAAGTGAAACACGACTAACTAACTTCGAGTTTCGACATCCGGGTACTATGGGTTTCGCGCCCTTTCCCGCATGCTGACGTCAGACAGAACCACAAAATCAACATGTATTCAACAAAAGGATAACTGAGATTATTTATTCAATGTAGACTATCCTGTATGTCCGAGCCTAGTTTATACAAGCATTATCAAAGACTGGGTATTGATACTCAGAACTAGTCCTTTAATCAGTTTAACAGCTATATATATATATTCTGCAGACTGAATTGGGGGACATAATCTAATTGAAATTCAGCTATCCGGTCATGCTGACTGACCGACATAAGACAGGTCAATGTAATTCACACCAGCAAAGCACATTCAGTGGTATGTAGATAGCTACTCTGGCAAATACTTCGGTGACACACAAGCTGTCTCTGGGTCGAGAGCGATTACTACAGGCATACGGTGAATGTTATATCTGTGTGAGCAGTTTGATTCCGTATAATTAATTTCGCCACGTGGTTCTCCCTGCATTTCTGATTGGTCAACAATCGGAAAAGGCGCCAAACCCAAAGTACCCGGATATCGAAACTCTAAGTCGAGTTTCACTTCACGACAACCATCAATTCGAAAACCTAGGTTATCGATTAGAAAGTGTCCAATAAAAGAGAAACTCGGGGTTGTCTGCTAGATAACTTAGGTTTTCGACCGTAAACTTAAGTTATCAATTCGAAAACCTAGGTTACACGTTTTCCCGGAAATAAATCTGAACACAATGTAGGTAGATTTATTGTTCTATTTTCACATTTGTTTCGCATAAACACGCATAGATATTGAAGAATATGCCTGACTCCATTCGTCTTCCTGGTTTAACACAAACAAAACAGGCCTATAACACACCACTACACGTGGTGCGCTCGCGGCGATAATATCTGATTTTAGATACATATTGAAACTCCAACTTAAATAGTACACTCACAAGCTACATGAATAGATGGTCTGTTTAATACACATATAGATACTCTATTATAATTACATAATCCACATTCATTTAATTTACATATCATTTCAAGACATTATTTCTACGTGGAATCCCAGGGCTCGCTGATCCCTCCAAAAAATTTTTTTTTGAGGTTTCATGAGGGGGTGGGGTGGGGGGTAGAAGCGTAGATTTGTTCTGTGTATTTTGAGGTAAACGTGATATATCGGAGGGGGGGCGGAATCATGTGAAACGTTCTTATTTTCCACAACCACTAATCAACCGAACAATCTTTCCTTTTAGATGCATAAGTGCAGCTACCAATACCTTCCCGATTAATGCCAAGCCTCTAAAACCAAATAGTACTGATTAAAGTGGTCCCTTTTCGCGTTGACAGAAGCAATGGTTCTCTATCCATGAACAGAGTATGGTTAATCATGAAGGTTCCTGTGTCAACCTGCTGTTGTTCCAAAACATCATGATCCTTTTTCTCGACGACGTCCAGTACAAAATTACAAGAATCAATGTTTTCTTTACGGATAATCACAATCTGTTATTTAAATGATGCATTTGAGTTCCCTTGCCTGTTTGAAATTGAAGCTAACTCTCGAGTGTTGTCCTTCGATTACTGACGCGGATATTCTTTTGCAGACGACGGCTGAATAGTGAATGTCGGGTCCGACACTTACACTTTGCCTGTGCCACTTACTGGTTTGAGCAGCTATCCTATCCTATCCCCGCCATTATTCATTGATGGACAGAGGCGCAGTTCAGACCTGTCTAGATAGGGCGGGAGTCGAGAGTTGTTACCCAGCTCTGCTCCCGAGAGTTGGATTACCTGCAGCAAAATGCTGCATTAACCGCTGAAATGTTGCTGACACATTCGATAGCCCAAACGACATTATCATGAACCTGTAATGGCCCACGGGCGTGTCGCAAACGTTTGAAATCAAATTAAACTTTTAATAAAGAGAGGCGGAAATACAGGATGTCTCCACAATGTTCGCTGGTCCATTCAAATGTCTCAAGCAAATGATATCACTCTTCTTTAGAGATCTCAATGAGACTACAAAATCCATAAAATTCGTGAAGCACCACAAAATGTTCGGTGATATTACTTGTTCAACACATAATACCCTAAACCTTATCAGACCTGGCAGAGCGATCCTTCATGATTAATCCAGAATGTAACAATTGCAGAGGAGAGGAGTCAGATATTAATGATTAACACCATTAAAATCGGCACACTCTACTGTTGCTATTCACTTTTTACTCTATTGAGCTTAGTGTAATGAGGTTTTAGAAGTGTGATTTACTAAGTCAGAAGTGTACCGGCATCATTTTCCAGTATTGGTTTTAATTTTGTACTGGTATAGTTTTAAGTTTCTGTAATAATTGGCAGTTTTACACAAGTGGGATTGCTATTGTATCATATTGGGACAATAACAGTTACTTTGTAAACCGCAAGTCACTGTATGTGTCGGACAATAGCGCACACTTACTGCCTCTAGTAACAGAAATTGGGTATCCACAAATTGGAGCGATATGCAAGAGATGGGAAATATTGACGACGTCTGGCGACTAAAAAGCAACCATATGACTCTACAGGAAAGCTTCCCTTTGGACCTCCTGTTCAGACCCGAGAATAGGCTGGATTCTTACGCTGGATACTACCCTTAGTATCTCAGCCGCGCTTTTATTGCACCTGTTCATGTGGAGAACTTGAAGTATCCACACGGCCGCTAACACCGGCTGAAGCGGAATTAGATACGCTAGCTCGGTAGCTGTGATGACAAATCAGCTCGAATAAATAACTCCTCTGATGTTAAAAGATGAGCATCGAGGACGTCTGATGGAGTAAACGCCTCAACATGGGGTAAACCTGGTAAATGCAAGAATATCCAGAAAAACTAACCTGTAATGCCGGACATTGTACGGCTTAAATTTCCCACCAAAACAACAAAACCTACATATATTTTGTCGAGTGACATGTACAGAGGGCGACCTCGGAGACTAACAGTCCACCAGCAGAATCCTACCATATACAGGTAATAAATTGGAGCGATATGCAAGAGGTGAGAAAAATTGATGTCTGGCGACTAAAAAGCAACCATATGACTACAGGAAAGCTTCTCTTTGCACCTCACGTTCAGACGCGGGAATACGCTGGATTCTCGGATGTAGCCTTAGTATCTCAGCCGCGCATTGAAGACTGAATTATGTACTAAACCAAACAATGCAATGAGAAGTGAAAACCACGCCAAAACTGAACTAAAAACAAAAAGTTTGATAAACCAAATGAATAGAGCATACAGGAACAGTCTCAAATAAATGCCATCTACACCTGCACTGCAACAGTTCTATCGGATTTTTGACTAAATATTTGTTTATCATAGTGAAACAGCGCAGAATTTCCATTTCGGTCTTCACTTGTGACCACTTGTGTTGCGGCATTAATATACTGTGAATGAAAAAATGGTTCCAGCAGTGTCCAAAAGTATTTTGTTATTTATTTTTGCAAGAAAAAATTCTCAAACGAGTAAAATGCATTCAAAGCAGCAAGGAGTTCGTAGACTGATCTGTTATAGTTATTCCATTCACCAATTCTCTCGATTATGCAGATTCATCCTTCTCGCTATGCTTCTTCAATAGCAAGTAGACATTAATACGAAATATTTGCCAGGTTTACTATGGATGAGTAAGGCTTTTTCAGAGGTTCAACAAGATATCAATTACATATAACAATGTGTTTGCTATTTTACCAACATTTACCTGCACGCATCTTCTAAGAGAAACCTCATGGTGTTCAAACAGAGCTTCTTCTACAACTTGGTAAATACAGGAAAAAATATATACTAGATCGCCCCATTACCTTATCAGTGAATTAGTTGTGTTAGTTATCTCAGACATGCGGAATTTTTTAATATCAATATCCGGTTCATATTTAAGTGTGCATAGTAGCATATTCATTTGATAACATTATAAGAGAAATCTCGAAAAAGAAAATGAGGAATGGAAAAGGTTTTTTTACTCAGTTGAAGAAAATCGCAGAAATAATTTTAACTAGAGGCCACGGCCACATTTGATCCCATCGGCCTAGTGTGAACTTGCCGTCCCTTTCACATGAGCAATATAAATCTCCGATATAGACAGATGAAGGGCATGCAATAAGGGGAAACAGAAGTAGTTGGGGGAAAAACAGTCATGTTTATTTGTATGGAAAGTTGGCTAGAGACAACTAGATATAGAAGGGGCGGGCACCCATCAACCACCCACTCTGATAAGAGGAGCATTACAGTGACTCTCAATTATGTGTAAGGAAATGTTCACATCTGTCAACTTGCGTGGGAACACCAACTTGCTCACTTCGTCACTATGGCCGCTGTCGCACAGTAAATCTGCTTCAGACTCGTACCTGTCGTTTCTTAAGCGTATGCGCTATTTATTATGCAGACCTGAGACCCCGGGGACGTAACCAGTCTTTGAAAGTTCGACCACGAGACCGTGTCTCAAACCAATGGCGTGCATTTACCACGTCTACGCCATACTGTACGGGTATCCAACCCGGCATCGGATAAATCAGTTATCGGACACGAAATTCACGCGCAGGTGTAGCGCTCGTGATAAGGCAATTAGATCTCAGAAGAAGATGGAATCATTTATGATTGTCATGAAAATATCAAAAGATGGGTACCAACTAAAGTCCGAAAATTAAATAAAATATTTTTTCTCCCCCCCCCCCCGCAAAATTCGGGATTCCCCGTGTTGTGGCGGAGGTGCAAAGTTCAATCTACTCCCTTGTCTTCTAGACAGTGAATTATTTTCGTATACAACATGGACAATGCTCATTTTATCTTTCACACAAGAGCACCAACTAACGATCCTCGTATATAAAAGGCAAAGATGTGTTCTTTAACGTGAAATTCTTGTTCCCGATGGTTGTTCGATAACTGGTCCTGTGCAAAGAGAAAAGATGGCTGAAAAGTCGAGCTAAATATAGCACCCGAACGTGCAGTGGGGAGGGGGGTCATGGACGGCATACATATCGGAAGAAAGATGATGAGCTCAGGATTTCCTAAGCCAGTTTTAGTTTCATTTCAAGAAATAGTTTTTAAAATATTGGAGAAAAACCTTCAAATTATCATGATAATAGGTCGGATGGCCGTACAGCGCGGTCTGTTCCACCTAATATATCCGTGAGATTATCATCCATATTTCGGAAAAATATGCTTGCTCAACAGTGAAACTTTGCACAGTAGCTAAACTCTCAGAGTGCAATTTTATTTAAAAATAAACCTTCAAATTATCACGATAATAGGTCGGATGGCCGTACAGCGCAGTGTGTCCCACCTAATATATCCGTGGATATTTTTCGTTATGTTGCCATGGAAACCACCAAAATGTTCCCAATTTCAATAGGCTTGTGCTTTACCATATGCAGCAATGCTGTATACCAAATTTGAAGTCTCCAGCTGCAACGGTTCGGCTTTTGGAGCATTCACGTCGTAATGTGGATATTTTTCGTTATGTTGCCATGGGAACCACAAAAACCACCAAAATGTCCCCAATTTCAATAGGCTTGTGCTTTACCACCCAACAATGCTGTATACCAAATTTGAAGTCTCTAGCTGCAACGGTTCACCTTCGAGAGTGGTCCCGTCACCATGTGGATATTTTTCGTTATGTTGCCATGGAAACCACAAAAATCAACTAAATGCGCCCAATTTCAATACGCTTGTGCTTTACCACCCAACAATGCAGTATACCAAATTTGAAGTCTCCAGCTGCAACGGTTCACCTTTTAGAGCGGTCAGGTCGTTATATGGATATTTTTCGTTATGTTGCCATGGAAACCCCAAAAATCAACTAAATTTGCCCAATTTCAATAGGCTTGTGCTTTACCACCCAACAATGCAGTTTACCAAATTTGAAGACTCTAGCTGGAACGGTTCACCTTTTAGAGCGGTCACGTCGTTCATCCAGCCAGCCAGCCGGACAGCATGCCGATGGGATAAAAATACTCTGGACACGGTTGAAGTTCTTTCACTTACAACATATTTTCCTCAAACAGTTTACTTACATTTTAAATGAATTTGGAAAAGCATATATGTATATCTGATTACATTAATTACTTTAATCAAACTAAACGTGATAAAATTGTGTATCTTTCCAGATCAATAGAAATACAAAATAACAGATCTATATATTAACAAGATTCAAATAGTCTAACAAATAATATGCCCATTCAGTGACAATCTGATTGTATATCAATCATGTACTGGAAAATTACATTTCAGCGAAAATATAAACTGCATATGTATTACGAAGAAAATTGATGAGAATTTAATGCTCAAAGGGATTCAATTTCTGATACTGAATGTCCACTGAAATGCAAATATCCAATTTGACTATAATACTGTACAAATATTTGTATCTAATATCAATATATAGAGAACACATGTTCATGTACCCAGTTAGCAGGAAACTAGGCTTGGGCACAAACCATATACATTTTTACCTCCGTCGATAAGACGGAGGTCTAGGAGCGCAACGTGAAATCTCCCGCCAAATAATTGTCATATGGGGAACTCACGACTCATAGGATTTCCAATAGGGATTGTCATGGTTCCCGACGAAATTTTGACGCACTTTTGTTGGACACAATTGAAATAATGGGGTTCCCCATTGCAATGCATTTCAATGGGCCTTGCTTCTGTAGTCGGGTTCCACCTTCCATCCACCGGGAGATTTAACATGGCGACCCTCCAGATTGGAGAAGACGCAGAAGACGGAAGTCTAGGAGCGCAACGTGAAATCTCCCGCCAAATAATTGTCATATGGGGAACTCACGACTCGTAGGATTTCCAATAGGGATTGTCATGGTTCGAAATTTTGACGCACTTTTGTTGGACACAATTGAAATAATGGGGTTCCCCATTGCAATGCATTTCAATGGGCCTTGCTTCTGTAGTCGGGTTCCACCTTCCATCCACCGGGAGATTTAACATGGCGGCCCTCCAGATGGACAATGCGATTTTTTGCCGTTTTTCTGGTAAGTTTATTGTCGCCATTTGATGTCATTACAACTCAATGATTCATAGTACACCACCCGTCATTTCTATATATCGTAAAGTATTTGTCGGCTGATGACTATGTCGACGCCAACCAAATAGCCCAAGTTGTTGTTGTTGCATATCAAACTGACTGACTGACTGGAAGACAACAGCACAATCGACGATGCCCTGATTTTTCTGATACTTTTTTCTTTCAGTTGATGATATCCACCAGCCTGGTTGTTTAAAAACAGTTATTCTAAAGTTTGCTGATAAATTATAGTTCCGAGGGGGCTATTTATCTTGGCATTTGGCAGTTGAATAATGGTTTGATTTTGCAGAAGCACCAAATTGATCTACCTGCGTGAGTCTGTAAACTTATTTAATAAAGCTGATAAATAATATACATATACTTTTCTTTTTATTTAAGCTAACAGTTTAGTGACATCCACATTGTGTGCTGTGACACTTGTTGATGAAAAATAATTTGCTTGTTAAAGCCTGATAATATTCTGAAAACTTATTCTGAATTGTAGCTGAAACAAAGGAGTGTCTACAATCCACATGTAGGCCTACATTATTGATATTTTTGACTGATAGCATGGATGGAACCTTTCCCAATTATTTTTTTTTTTTTAGTTTTAAGCCCTGGACATACCACTGGGCATTTATTTGCCATACGATCACATTTCACATGCTTTGTTCAGCCCCGTGATCTGGAACCAAACAGACACTATCACTAGATGAAATAAGGAGATCATGATATACATTTCAGGTTTTACCGATGCCAAATGACTTGAACAGAGGACAATTAGACAAAAAGAAAATCAATAAATAATAAATTACATAGAAAATTTTCTTGTCTTTGCAAGGGGGACATCAGGCACACTGACAACACAGACCATTCATTCAAATTGCGACTTACATTGGGGAGGCAGAAATATTCCTCAAACACAGTATACATATTCTCTTTTGTGATCTATTTTTTCGTTTGTCAAAATATTGCTCCATAGAGAAGTTACTGATATAAACAATCCTGTTCTAGATTATGATATACTGGATTACTATCATGCTCATGCCACTAACATGAACTCCAATCCGACCAGTGGTCAAGATCCATCATCGTTCTTCAGAATTCATATTATTTATCACTCATAGATTGGATTAAGTTCTCATAGTACTCGGTTCTCATTTCATACTTTTGCAAATTCTTGTACGATGGTCAGGTTCCAGTTCTATTAAGTACACATATGAAAGGTGCGAACTGGTATGATGGATTTCATCTTGTTGTGTATGACGAAAGAATGAAATAAAATGAAGACCATAAATATTTTCAATGAAGTGAGTTTTGATATTAAATATGTATACAATTGATTCCAACTTGCAGGTCCTGGATTCAGCACTTCTGATATCAGATGCAACAGGACTGTTACACAATGGATGTACTATGGAAAAACCAAAACAGACTGTTGATTGGTTCAGCTGTGTCAGAAAGGTGTGGAATGACAGAGGTGGTGAAAATCAGAGCCAGTGATTGGCCACAACCCCCCCACATTGGATATCAGCTGATTCCTCAGGAAATAAACATTACGCATGTAATGACCACCGGCAGAGTGATACATGTGTCAATCGGTCAGACATTTTCAAGGATGCCCAGTTCTAACTTAAAACAACCATGCCGGACTTCATTCCTTCTCTCAGAATAATTGGATCTAACTTTTACAAAACCTGCAGCTCCCAATAGCTCCTGGATCTAGACCACATAAATGAAGGGATCTAGTTTATCGGTGCTATGGCAAAAATATCATGTAGAATGGGATTGTGTGAATAATATCCGATTCATGAAAGTTGAAGTCCTGCAGCATGCTCCACAAATATCATCAAAGGTCATAAAACTTTCTGGTCTGCACCAGTGTGGATCTATACATGTTTTTTTTTTTACAAAATTATCTCCCTTGACCAGGAGAGGACTTGAATGTGTCTGAAAATGATTTAGCTTCTAGAAACAAAGATATCATGTCCTGAGTAGAGGTAAAACCTGAACATATTTTGATTATTTTATTCAAATTTCAATTCCACTTCTGGTATAGGTACATGTATAAAATACATACAGAATGAACTGCATACAGAATAACACAAAGAACAGGTATATGTATCTCATTACATTCTTAACCAAAGATCAATACCTGGGTGATATTACAACAATACCATGGTGTTATGATTGGCTTAACTTTAGCTGCTGAAGATATTTCTAATTTGAGGGTAATGGGCATTGATACTAAATTTATTTTCATAACTTTTGAAGTGAAGTTTTACAATATAATATAATATGCATCATGGGTCTCCTTCAGTTTAGTGTAGACATATATACCCTTGAATATCTGTTACCATGATTCAGTCATAATATTGTCTGTATTATATTGATGTCGACAAGGATATACATAATTATTTGATAGTATTATTAATTGTATGTTGTTTATGATTAACATGAACTTTTTATTCGCTGGAATCCAGCCATTTGTTCCATATGGGCAATATTCTCATCAGCCATCACCATTCAATGTGAATGTGATACATGTACAAGTCCATGGTAATTGATACATTATGGTGAAGGTGACCTGTAACACCAGTATACAAAATTATTCCGAGCTCATTGAATCATCATCACATGATGCTGAGACAGATCAGAACGGAGTGTCGGTAAAATCAGATGTGTTTTGTAGAGGATTCTGCCAATGAGGATGCTATACTGTACACATACAAAATATGACGTGTTGATGTGCAGGGCCTATAGCACAAAATCACGAGCAAGTTGGTAAAACTAGGCACACAGGGTCTCATTTCTGCCGCTAACGTGTTGATTTGGGTGGGGGCGTCCTCTCAGGGGCAGGTGTGGGTGGGAAGGGGCCTAATGTCTCAAGCAGTATTCCAGGTTTTCCATCAATATACTCTATTCCATACCCCAATATTTCAAGCACGTGAAATCAAACAAAAATTATTTGCGGGGAATGTGACTTCCACATCCCTAGCTGGACAGGCTAGTGGGGAACCCTCAATCTCAGGTTAATTACCATTGGTGAAGTTAACGTCAAACAAATGCAAAATTGAGCTTGGCATCCGGCCCTATGTGATTCAGTGATGTATTCCCCTGTGGACCATGTTGCCTTGACGGAGGTCTTTGCACTCATCCAGCGCTTGTTAACACTTGTCCGACAGGATTTTAGCTGGTTTAATCTAGTTCTATTTCCGCACTATGTAACCGTGATGAGATGATTCACGAACACTGCACTGCAAACAGATTGATGTTGATATATTGATTTCAACAGAAAATTTTGTTAAAAACAGCACTATCTTTGTTGCAGCGTAAACCAAGCAATTTTCTACAGATTCAATATTATCAGGAAATTGCCAGTTATTTACTTTCTCCCTTATAAGTAATATAGGAGGGGATTGGTATTGCAATGGTAAATATGCCTACAAGAGTATCTCTTAACAATATGTAGATGAGTAGATTATGATATCAGATTAACATAACTTATATGACTCAGCTGATTCATTTACCCCCTTCTTGAACTAATGATATTTAACATAAATTTTTACACTTCTTTCTATAAGTTCTGGATTACATGTAAGAATTGGAATGATGATATCTATTATGGTCTCCTTAAAAACAAAAATATCTTATATATGAACAAGAGCCCAAGGGGCTTCAATATACGCCCGTATATCTGGAATTACATTGATCCAAATTTCAAGGTTGTTTGATTCCAATTGGTAGCTAGCAATCCAGAGAAAGGTCTACAATTTTGTGCTTCTGAGAATGTAACATACATCACATCTTATATTGAATGATAAATTAAATTGGGCTTAACTCTTGGTAACTAGTTGATCTTGAAGCAAGAGCCGAGAGCTCACATATCCCACACTGAAACCAATGAAATTCATGGAGGACCCCTCTCCCCATTGAATTAGTAAATGTATGGTTTTTATGTCAGAACAGTTTAACTAAAAGTAGCTATTTCAAACATGGGAGACAACTCCACAGGACAAATGCCATATACATGTAGGGGAGAGAACTCTGAATATTCCAACCTAACACATACAATCAGCTAAACTTGATTCAGTTTTGGGGGACTGTGACCTTGACCTTTGACAAATTGATCTCAAAATGTATGACTCCTCTTTGCCATGCGAGTAAGGTATACTCAAAGTTTGGTACCAATCATACCTTGAAACTAGAGATATCACATGGACAGCAAGTGTTAATGGATGAATGGATGAATGGACAGAACGCAACATCGCATTACACGACCTCGTCTTCGACAGGCATATGAAAATGTGACTTTTAATGATTTCTTGATTTTGGGGTAACAGTGACCTTGACATTTGACCCACATTTTGGTACATGTATGTAACACATGATGTCCCTCTAATGTATCTACTGGCAGAAAAAAAGTTATTTTGATGATTTCCTGATTTTGGGGTCACAGTGACCTTGACATTTGACCTGACCTAAATTTTGGTACACGACACATCGTCTTCCCTCAATGTATCAATGGACTAAAAAAATCAGATTTTTATGAATTTCATGATTTTGGGGGTCACAGCGACCTTGATGTTCGGCCTTGACCTACATTTTGGTACGTGACACATCATGTCCCCGTAATGTATCTACTGATAATTTTTTTTTTTTTTTTAAAGATTTCTTGATTCTGAGGTCACAGTGACCTTGACCTAAATTTTGGTACATGACAAACGGTCTCCCCGTAATTTCTCAACGGACACAAAAAAAATCATGATTTTTTTACAATTTCACGATTTTGGGGTCACAGTGACCTTGACCTTTGACCTTGACCTACATTTTGGTATGTGACACACCGTGTCCCCCTAATGCATCTACCGACACAAAAAAATGTTATTTTTAATAATTTCTTGATGTTGGGGTCACAGTGACCTTTGACCTTGATCTAATTTTTGGAATGCGACACTGCATTTCCCCCTATTGAATCCACTCACAATTTTTTTTTATGTTTTAATGATTTCCTGATTTTTAGGTCACACTGACCTTTGACCTTGATTCTGGGGTCACAGTGACCTTGACTATTTCACCTGGATCTAAATTTTGGTACATGACAAAACGGCTCCCCATAATTTCTCAATGGACTAAAAAAATCATGATTTTTAACAATTTCACGATTTTGGGGTCACAGCGACCTTGACCTTTGACCTTGACCTACATTTTGGTAGGTGACACATCGTGTCCCCCGAATGTACCTACTGACAAAAAAATGTTATTTTTAATAATTTCCTGATTTTGGGATCAGTGACCTTTGACCTTCGACCTATTTTTTGGTATGTGACACTTCATTTCCTTCTATTGAATCCTTTCACAAAAATAGAAATTATTAATGATTTCCTGATTTTTCAGTCACACTGACCTTTGACCTCTGATCTCGACCTACATTTGGGATGCAACACATCGTTCCCCCCTAGGGCATCCACTCATCAAAAATTAGAACTGTAGCTAGAAAACTGTCAATGATCAATGATTTCCTGATTTTAGGTAACTGTGACCTTTGACCTCTGACCTCGACCTCAACTTTGGTATGCGACACATCGTCTCCACCTAGCGTATCCACTCACAAAAAATTGCAACTGTGGATAGAAAACGTTCACAGATATAGACCGGACAAGAGCACTTCAGTGATTTCCTGTTTTTTATGCCAGTGGCCTTTGACCTCTGACCTCGACCTTCATTTTGGTACGCGACACATCGTCTCCCCATAGGGTATCCACTCACCAAAAATTGGAACTGTAGATAGGAAATTGTCCCAGATATAGACCGGACACGAGAACCGGACAGACGGACTGACAGACAGACGGACAGACGGACGGAAACCGCCATCACATAATACGTCCGCCTTTTTGGCGGGCGTATAAAAAGTAGATCATATTTCCTCTTGTCACACTCTCACAGCAAATCAGTATATTACCAATATAGGATCTGTGTATTTAAGTATTTCTGACTTATAAACTCCACATAATACTTGTTGACAACATCAGGAACTGTGATCAACTGTGTATACTAATTGTGTATGTTAGACCAATTGCATATAATAGTGTCACATATAGAATGGGTATACATAGTCAACCAAGTCCAGATACACAAAACATGATTTAAATGCAACACTATCATTCTAACCTCACACCACATCTGGATCCAAGATACATGTATACTTTAATATATAGTGACTGCCAGTAACTACATAATGTATCTGCAGATACAAAGCTTCGACAGGACGGTCAGGTGATATTCTGTACAGGTAGATTGACATGTACCAGTTTTGAAATAATTGAAAACAATTCGAACCTCTGTGGAGCCATGTAAAATCCTACACTTGTTCATGTATACAGTAAATAGTTCAGAGGAGATACCGCTTTTCAACATGACTTCACATGTTAGCATATGGAACAATTTAACATCGCTTTCAACAATATTTCATCTATATCACGATGAACCAACTAAGCACCACCCAGCCCAGTTGTGTTCCTGCTACTTCAAAGAAGAGATCTTTGAAGCAGCATAGAACCATCCACCCTCCATCCACCCTATAAAACACCGAGGACAGCGCACAAGACACAGACAGGATGCTTACATGGTGCAATGAAGACAAGTGATATTACAGTGCTAGACATCACATTTTTAAGTTCCTGTCGTTTCTCAGCAAAATGCATTAAAGCAACAGGAATCTGAACCCACCCAATCACCTGCGACAGATTATTGAACAAGTGACCTGAATAAAATGAGTCCCTGACTTTCCACAGGCTTCACGTCTATGACTACATGCAAGTAAGATGTAAGTTTCGTATGTCTACTGAAGCATATTCATTCTTGAGATATCATGTTAGAGAGAAAACGGAGGACAAATGTACGGACGGACATACATGACGACAACAACACACAAAGGCCAATTTCTTTTAGCCGTGGGGTAAAAACAAATTTGGAATTGAATAAGTATTTAACAAAATTTACCACAACAAAAAAGACAATAAAAACAACAGAAACAAATACATGTAAAACCATTCAGTATCATAATTGCCATATAAATTCTAATCAGTTTTAGGCAACCAAACTTTTACAAACATTGAATAAATAACTACTCACTGATCTACTAATTTAACAACATACATTTTAAATCATTTCCAGTTTAATTTGTGTTAAACTACACAGATAACAGTTTGATTGTACACAGCATAATACAGGGCAATAATAATCATGTTAATGATATAGGGCTAAATTACACCTTGATACATGTACTGATACTTGAATAACCAGGGGAATCAATACTTTTGTGCATGATAATAATATCTTATGACTGACAATTATCATCTGAAAATATATGGCATACAGTGAACTATGCCGATATGTGATATGTGGAGAATGAGATGTAGACAAATTGCACATCATTTAAATATACATCAGGGCATTCAAGTATTACGCGTACCTACACAAGATATACAAATTTATACTCCCTTCACCTCTGCATGCAATATTGATCCCTGCATATATATAATGTAGAGGGAATTACGTTCCTCTGTTAATAGCCACAATACATTATACATTTTTCAAAAGTGGAAGGCACGGGCACAGGGATTTATAAATCTCTTATCTTAAAAATGTTCCTAGAGACAAGTTTCGTATAGAGTTCAAATAGGGCCGCTATATATTAGCTTATGCCATGTAGAATTTCACGTGATAATGATCACGATGTGGGATGAAGTTTACTCCTTACCAATAAATTGTGTAAGCTCCGATTTTTTGAGTACGCTATGATAGGTCTCAGATTAAATGGCAAATGGAGTTTTGTTTGGAGTGTTTCGTATTCCTCCTTCAGTATACGGGCCGCTTCAACATTCCTACGGCTATATTGGAGAACGAAGGGAATAAACTCTTTGTTAGCAACTTTACCTGGGTCTATGTTCATACCAAAGGGTTGCCGTGTTTGAAGTGTTTTGATCCAAAAGGATTCTCGAAGTGCGCGGTGATTGTTAGTTTCAGTGTTGGAAATGTAGGAATTCTTTCTATTGGCATAATTTGAAAATGGTGCTGAAATGAATGTTCCGGTAGATTAAAATGCTCATTGACCGGGCCTTCATTGTCTAGACTGATGTCTGATTATACATGTATATCACCGACCAATGGGCATATTCGGAGCATACACAGATCGCGTACATGGTTAATTATTGCAAACATTATGATTTTCATCAAAACTTCAAATTAATATTGCAATTGGTATATCTTTGAAATAGTTTGTGTATCTTTTATATATGAGCACATATTTAAGTACCAGTAAGTGCTGAATGTCCATGTTTGTACATATCCAGAAAACCTCACTTTCAGCTTAACTCGAATAATCTATATTACAATACATTACCTGATTACATTCCAGATATACATGTATATGGTTACATTGGAATTATGGGAAGACCAGTAAGTTATACAGGTAATCTGAAATACATTGATTAGCTATCAAAATTACAGTCTTGATATATGGTATTAGAGATTCAGCTCGGTATTCAAAATTAAACTACATGTAATCAGTTTAGTATTTAATGAGGCATATATTTCCTATGGTCCACTATCCCTAATCTATCCTTCAACCTGACCCTGCCTAGACAAATATATCCATTGTGGTCCACTGTCCCTGATCTATCCTTCAACCTGACCCTGCCTAGACAAATATATCCATTGTGGTCCACTGTCCCTAATCTATCCTTCAACCTGACCCTGCCTAGACAAATATATCCATTGTGGTCCACTGTCCCTAATCTATCATTCAACCTGACCCTGCCTAGACAAATATATCCATTGTGGTCCACTGTCCCTGATCTATCCTTCAACCTGACCCTGCCTAGACAAATATATCCATTGTGGTCCACTGTCCCTAATCTATCCTTCAACCTGACCCTGCCTAGACAAATATATCCATTGTGGTCCACTGTCCCTAATCTATCCTTCAACCTGACCCTGCCTAGACAAATATATCTATTGTGGTCCACTGTCCCTGATCTATCCTTCAACACCACCTAGCCAGATATATTCTCCATGGTCCACTGTCCCTGATCTATCCTTCAACACCACCTAGCCAGATATATCCTCCATGGTCCACTGTCCCTGATCTATCCTTCAACCTGACCCTGCCTAGCCAAATATATTCTCTGTGGTGCACTGTCTTGAAGCTATCCTTCAACCCGACCTAGCCATATATCCTCAAGAGTCCATTACCCCAGGTCTATCCTTCAACCGTACCAAGCCAGATATAAACAGTCCACTGTTCCTGGTCTATCCTTAAGCTTTATCTAGCCAGATATATCCTCCATGATCCACTGTCCCTGTTCTATCCTTCAACCCTACATAACCAGATATATCATCCATGGTCCACTGTCCCTGGTCTATCCTTCAACCGTAACAAGCCAGATATATCCTCCATGGTCCACTGTTCCTGGTCTATCCTTAAGCCTTATCTAGCCAGATATATCCTCCATGATCCACTGTCCCTGATCTATCCTTCAACCCTACATAACCAGATATATCATCCATGGTCCACTGTCCCTGGTCTATCCTTCAACCGTACCAAGCCAGATATATCCTCCATGGTCCACTGTTCCTGGTCTATCCTTAAGCCTTATCTAGCCAGATATATCCTCCATGATCCACTGTCCCTGATATATCCTTCAACCCTACATAACCAGATATATCATCCATGGTTCACTGTCCCTGATTTATCCTTCAACCCTATCTAGCCAGATATATCCTCCATAGTCAACTGTCCCTGAACTATCCTTCAACCCTATCTAGTCAGATATATCCTCCATGGTCCACTGTCCCTTATCTATCCTTCAACCTTATCTAGTCAGATATATCCTCCATGGTCAACTGTCCCTGATCTATCCTTCATCCCTACCTAGCCTGATATATCCTCCATGATCCACTGTCCCTGATCTATCCTTCAACCCTATCTAGCCAGATATATCCTCATGGTCCACTGTCCCTGATCTATCCTTCAACCCTATCTAGCCAGATATATCCTCATGGCCCACTGTCCCTGACCTATCCTTCAACCCTATCTAGCCTGATATATCCTCATGGTCCACTGTCCCTGATCTATCCTTCATCCCTACCTAGCCGGATATATCCTCATGGTCCAATGTCACTGATCTATCCTTCAATCCTATCTAGCCAGATATATCCTCATGGTCCACTGTCCCTGATCTATCCAACAACCCTATCTAGCCTGATATATCCTCATGGCCCACTGTCCCTGACCTATCCTTCAACCCTATCTAGCCTGATATATCCTCATGGCCCACTGTCCCTGATCTATCCTTCATCCCTACCTAGCCTGATATATCCTCATGGCCCACTGTCCCTGATCTATCCTTCATCCCTACCTAGTCGGATATATCCTCATGGTCCAATGTCACTGATCTATCCTTCAACCCTATCTAGCCAGATATATCCTCATGGTCCACTGTCCCTGATCTATCCGTCAACCCTATCTAGCCTGATATATCCTCATGGCCCACTATCCCTGACCTATCCTTCAACCCTATCTAGCCTGATATATCCTCATGGTCCACTGTCCCTGATCTATCCTTCATTCCTACCTAGCCAGATATATCCTCATGGTCCAATGTCACTGATCTATCCTTCAACCCTATCTAGCCAGATATATCCTCATGGTCCACTGTCCCTGATCTATCCATCAACCCTATCTAGCCTGATATATCCTCATGGCCCACTGCCCCTGACCTATCCTTCAACCCTATCTAGCCTGATATATCCTCATGGCCCCCTGTCCCTGATCTATCCTTCATCCCTACCTAGCCGGATATATCCTCATGACCCACTGTCCCTGATCTATCCTTCATCCCTACCTAGCCTGATATATCCTCATGGCCCACTGTCCCTGATCTATCCTTCAACCCTATCTAGCCTGATATATCCTCATGGTCCACTGTCCATGATCTATCCATCAACCCTACTTAGTCAGATATATCCTCCATGATCCACTGTCCTTGATCTATCCTTCAACCCTACTTAGTCAGATATATCCTCCATGATCCACTATCCCTGATCTATCCTTCAACCCTATCTAGCCAGATATATCCTCATGGTCAACTGTCCCTGATCTAGCCTTCACCCCTACCTTGTCTGATTTATCCTCATGGTCCACTGTCCCTGATCTATCCTTCAACCCTATCTAGTCTGATATATCCTCCAGGGTCCACTGTCCCTGATCTATCCTTCAACCCTATCTAGCCTGATATATCCTCCAAGGTTCACTGTCCCTGACCTATCCTTGATCTTTACCTAGCCAGACATACATATCCTCCATGGTCAACTGTCCCTGATCTATCCATCAACCCTACTTAGTCAGATATATCCTCCATGCTCAACTGTCCCTGATCTATCCATCAACCCTACTTAGCCAGATATATCCTCCACGGTCAACTGCCCCTGATCTATCCATCAACCCTACTTAGTCAGATATATCCTCCACAGTCAACTGTCCCTGATCTATCCATCAACCCTACTTAGCCAGATATATCCTCCACGGTCAACTGTCCCTGATCTATCCATCAACCCTACTTAGTCAGATATATCCTCCATGGTCCACTGTCCCTGATCTATCCTTCAACCCTATCTAGCCAGATATATCCTCATGGTCCACTGTCCCTGATCTATCCTTCATCCCTACCTAGCCTGATATATCCTCCATTGACAATACATGCTTTCACACATAACCTTATTGGAGGACAATGTATATACATGCTTTCACATGTGATCATATTGGGGGACAATACATGTTTTTATACGCTTTGGTATGTGACCTTATTGGAGAATGATACATGTTTCTGCACATGGCCATATTGGAAGACAATACATGCTTAATCTACTATTTCAATGTTTGGTAAGGCCATTGTCAGTTGAGCATTGTAATATCAGCAGCAGTCATGGAATGGTACTGACATGGAAAGCTATAAAAATCACTGCATATCAAAAATTGTAGCCACCTGTTATTAAAAGTTGGGCGCTTGCAGGTAATACTAACACTATTTTCGTAAGGTAAATGCAATTACTGTCTCAGTGTTGACTGTCAATACTCTATCCTGAGTCACATAATAATACTGACTTTCAAGATTATCAATCACATTATTAAATTCACGCAACAACCATGCATATCACAATTCAATGACACTATTATAGCACTCGTACAAACAATTATCATTGTAAGATATTCATTGATATGTTATGCTAAGGGAGTCTCCATTTCTATTACACTAGGACTGTATCGTTGTCGTATGCCGAACAGACGGAATTTCCACCCGCCGTCCGTTTCTTTGTTATTCCTCTGGATGAACTTTTCTCTGTGTTTTTTCATACCTGGTCCCCAAGATTCTTCTGGTTTCAAAAGTTTTTGTATTCTCTGCAAAGAAAGGATAAATGTTGTATGATAACACTGCCGAAAAGTAAAACACATTTTGAAATAGAACACTCAACTGCAGTGAACTACGAAATTTACAATTATTTCAGTTCACCTATCTAGGAATTGCCTCAGAACTGTTTGAATGGATCAAGGCCACAGAAGACCAAATGCCCTTTCCTCCCAATATGAAATGTAATCAACAGATTGACTGATGCATGACCTGCTATTTCTGGTTCACAGTGTTTTATACATCAATAGTTTGATCTAATATGAGGAATATTATAAAATAGTGATACAACCTGCTGTTTCAACAAAGATACATTATGCTTAGATTATAGATAATTTTGGCAAGAATGGGGAAGAATGGAAAAGTATGAATCAGAAATTAACACAAGGAGCCACAAACCCGGTCACATGTCAGTTCACAGTCTATCTGTTGTTCAAAATTGATATCAAGAAAGGGGTAATATTATATACTATGGTTAAAGATGTAATCAGCCTCAAAATCCAGACTGCGATCAAGTTTTCATAAACTCCATGTGAGTGACATGTTACAACAAATACAGTATGAAAAATATTTGACCACACCAATCTCAGCTTGTGTCTAGCATTCATGAGAAAAGGGGAGAAAATTATCATCAAATATAAATCGCATTGCAGGCCGTTTATTTTTTCGTCAGCCATGGTGAAGCACACTGTGAGGCTTGGTTGTCCACTGCAATGTCACAATTGAAAGTGGGCATCGTCACTCCTTGTAATAGACGATGTCATAAGGTGGAGTGTCATATACCTGTTGTCATCGCTATTCTAGATGTTGTGTTGTACATGCTATGGCGATACTGAAGTTCGTCGAAGCGGAGGGAATTTCTCTGATGGATATTCTTGCTTTTACTTTAAATATTGGCTATCATCGATTATGAAAACTGTGATGCCGTAGCATGCTTCGATACTGAAAACAGCCCAGTTGAGAGTTGAAATATTTCTCAAATTTTGAGGCTGAATACATCTCTAACACCAGCTCTGAATTTTACAGCTAAGCACTCGAACATGTTATTTTATGAATAACAACTTCTTCAATGATATACTGCATATTTTTCACCGGAAATACTTCCCAACCGCTTCAAAGCTTTGAACAAGTTGGAAGAATATGGACATAGATATTGTCAACAAAATGACAGATCCATTGTAACAAAGAAGTTGTATTTTATAGATTCTATAAAAATAGCCTAGTGTTATATACACCAACTTCTAGATGCCTAAGAAAGATGTTTAACTGAAACCTGTGTTTACCTGACAGAGAGATCCTTCCGTCTTGATGATATTCCAGACGAGTATGGTGGGTATGGGTACGACAGATACTAAAGATATGATCACACCTAGAGTCACAGCCCAGCCTGGGTAAGTGTAACTCCCTAACGACGGTGGTTGATAGTTGATTACAACAAATATTAAAGTACCCTGAAAAAATAAAATGAAATAATATACCGTTTGGTTAATTTGAATGAATTTTGAAAGTTAATGCAGTTGGGTTTACCTTAGCGATTCCCTGGGTCTGGCCCACCCAGTCGATGATAAGAATACATATGTATAATGAAGAATATAGTGCAGGTTTCAGATTTGACATTCAACATTAAGCCGTCTTCCACAAAAGAACCTCTGTGTCAAAAATCAAAAGATTTTTTTCATACTAATGGTCAGAATGAATTCCAAGTCGATTTCTAGAGTAGTGTCTCAGTCACACTTTGATGTGACTGTTCATCTGAACACCATAGAGATAGCCCACAGCCCCGGGTAGGCCTAATTAAGCGAAATGAGGCACTATTACGAAACATACAGCCAGAGATCTTGCATGCTACAATCATATTTCGCCGTCCATTTATGATATTTATCACAAAACTTAGAAATATACCCTATTTCTTCTAATTATTCAGATGGCAGAACTTAATTTCAAGCTACTGTGAAGTGAAATTATGCTAACATTCTACAAATTTCACTAGATATTTCTGCAGTTCTTGGGATAAATAACATATCCATGCCACAGTATTTAGCCTCAGTTGACATAAAGATGGATTTTTCCTGCTTCTATAAGACTAAAAATGCTGTTTGAAAAATTAGAAGAAATAGGGTAGCCTTATTTGACAAGGTTCTGCAATAATGCTGTGTGGCATTGATTTTTGAAAGAAATTAGGAAATACTTGTGTGCAGTGATAAAGTCACAACTATGGTATTCCCTCTAATAACTCAATCACAGGAAGTAAAATTTATCACCATAAAATCTGGTTGTGATCAAATTTAATAGAACAGGAAGTTGACAAAATGGTTCAAAATCATGTATATAATCTATTATCAATAATTTAAAAGTGCGATCAAATTTATTAGAACCACCAATTGAATTTTCTCCCCAAAATTGTGGGTGAAATTAAGAACTCTCGACGAATTAAGGACTTTCAAGGCCTTGAAATAAGCAGAGTCAAATTTAAGTTCTTTTGAAGGATTTGCTTTTGAAGGATTTATAAGTAATTTATAAGTTATCTTTGAGGCAGGTTTGATCGTTGTTTGTGACCTGCATGATCACAAATCATGATCAAACCTGCCTGTAAACCTTGAGAACAATTCCATCACACATCATATGTTCTATTCCGCAATTTAACTCGATCAATACTCTCCACAATATTAAAGTGTATCCTTATTGCAGTGAAGATTTAAATCAACCAGTCAGAAGTATGAGAAAAAAGCACCCAGTTTTTTGGGGGGGGGTTTTCAAACCCATTAGTGTGACCCCAATGAGCCTGACGTCAGTGCAAAAGTATTTCCAACCCATTTGTGATTATTTCACATGATTATTTCAAACCCAATTGTCATAAGTTTACCTAATAGGGTCATTTCAAACTAGGAAATTAGCCAATGAATGTGCGAGTTTATGGTAAATATATAGTGACATATATACAGACTTACCAGCAAAAGTGTTGGGGTAACGATGACCCAGCAAATACGTAGGAACATGGAGGGAGTTTTACCAGCCATTTGTTTGATATCAGCAGAAAAGTTACCAGCTCCTGAATAAAGAAATTACAAGCAACTCTTATACCCATATAACATTCATAATAATGGAAGAATGTGAATCAACCAACATCCATGTTTAATAATGAAAAAGTGAAGTGACCCCCCACCTCATTTTCCACATTTATAAAAACAACTCAGCATCACCCGCATGGTGTAAGTCGAAATTTCACTCACTCGATATACCATACATATAATACCATACCTAATTGGTACCGTACATAACATACCTGATTGGCACCATACATATACATAATTGCTACCATACATACCATACCTAATTGGTACCATAATACACACCATAACCAATTGGTACCATACATACCATACCTAATTGGTACCATACATACCATACCTAATTAGTACCATACATACCATACCTAATTGGTACCATACATACCATACCTAATTGGTACCACACAAACCATACCTAATTGGTACCATACATACCATACCTAAATGGTACCATACATACCATACCTAATTGGTACCATACATACCATACCTAAATGGTACCATACATACAATACCTAATTGGTGCCATACATACCATACCTAATTGGTACCATACAAACCATACCTAATTGGTACCACACAAACCATACCTAATTGGTACCATACATACCATACCTAAATGGTACCATACATACCATACCTAATTGGTACCATACATACCATACCTAAATGGTACCATACATACAATACCTAATTGGTGCCATACATACCATACCTAATTGGTACCATACAAACCATACCTAATTGGTACCATACAAACCCTACCTAATCGGTACCAAACATACCATACCTAATTGGTACCATACATAGCATACCTAATTGGTACCATATAAACCATACATAATTGGTACCATACATATCCTAATTGGTACCATACATAGCATACCTAATTGGTATCATGCATACCATGTTTAATTGGTATCATACATACCATATCTAACTGGTACCACACATACCATACATAATTGGTACCATACAAACCATACATATTTTGCACAACAGCCTGGATTTTACATACAAAGAAAGCGAAGAGCAAAATTTACTTGATTCGCCAAAAGATACTTCAATGAAGATTCTCTGTTCATCAAAATATTTGTTATCTGTAGTCAATTTTGTACTCTCAAATTGAAATTTATTGTGCTTGATTGCTTGATTATTTGATTATTGGCATTTCGTTAAATAAAAAATTGATTTTGTTTCCAATGCTTGGATTTACCGGCATTTCTATGAAGAAAATTTTCGTATTTTATTGCCGAATTATGGACGCTATTGAGATTAACAAACATGTAGAGAAAATATGAAATGAAAACTACCGTAAACTGGAGTGTATTCGGATGGATTTGAAGGTTTTCCTCATCCACACATTTCATTTCTCTACAGAATGTGATCATATATGGCAAAGATATTTAATGATGTTCCACTTTTTAGTCCATATCGGCTAAGTATTAATTAAGCTAATTAATTTTAAAATCATCCGAATTCACACCAGTTGTTGGGGTCAATTCGGACAAGCACTAATTATGCGACGTCGGGTGAAAGCATGCCTTGTTGGAGGCGTATTCAGACACCCAGGTGCTAAATAAAACCGATAGAGCCAATTTCAACTCATTTCGGGGGATTCCATGATCTAGGAGTAAATTCGAAAAATGGGCCAGAGGGAGATAACTCTTGGTATCCTGAAATGTTATAATCGGCTTTAATTTGGTATATGGCTTCATGATCTCATAAATGTTTTGTTTTTTCGAGCATAACCATATGATATTGACATTTTCCAGGTAATAAATGGAACGGACACCACGGAAATATCTCAATCTGTTATTTTTAGCGTGTCCGAATTCACCCTTTTTCTCGGAAGAATTCAAGTCTAACGACAAACTGAATATTTCTCAAAAATATATGCTTGTTTTATTTTATTTTTTGGCTCCATTATCTTCCGAATTATTATGTGTTTTGGAAAATATCCATAAACATATGGCCAGGGCTTTGAACTGTTGTGACCAGTAGAAGTTTTTCAAAAATTGAAAAAAAAGTTTTCAAATTTCCAGAAAAAAATCTCTGGTGGCTATAAGATGATCATTTTGAAGGATAAAGATAAAGGATAGGTCATCGGGTAAAATGTTTGCCCCACGAGCCTTGTTAATTATCACTCACCATATATCCATCCTATGATGATACACTCTAAGAAAGCTATGGTGAGAACGGAGAATGTGCCAGCATACCAGTCTACTATCTGGTACACATACATACCACCCTGTAAGAAAACAACACAATATAGATTATTAAACAACAAGGCTGAAAGATGGATATATTTGGTCTGTGCGAAAGAAATAAATAAAAACAAAGTTTTTCTCCCTTATCATTTTTTTTTTTTAAATTGCCCATGAAGCTAGAGAATTATAATTTTTGTGAGCCTAAAGATACCAAGGAGAATCTTTGAGAGATAAGATACCAAGGGGAATCTTTGTGATAAGATACCAAGGAGAATCTTTGTGATAAGATACCAAGGGGAATCTTTGTGATAAGATACCAAGGAGAATCTTTGTGATAAGATACCAAGGAGAATCTTTGTGATAAGATACCAAGGGGAATCTTTGTGATAAGATACCAAGGGGAATCTTTGTGATAAGATACCAAGGAGAATCTTTGTGATAAGATACCAAGGGGAATCTTTGTGATAAGATACCAAGGGGAATCTTTGTGATAAGATACCAAGGAAAATCTTTGTGATAAGATACCAAGGGGAATCTTTGTGATACCAAGGAGAATCTTTGTGATAAGATACCAAGGGGAATCTTTGTGATAAGATACCAAGGGGAATCTTTGTGATAAGATACCAAGGAGAATCTTTGTGATAAGATACCAAGGGGAATCTTTGGGAATCTTTGTGATAAGACACCAAGGGGAATCTTTGTGATAAGGTACCAAGGAGAATCTTTGTGATAAGATACCAAGGGGAATCTTTGTGATAAGATACCAAGGGGAATCTTTGTGATAAGATACCAAGGGGAATCTTTGTGATAAGATACCAAGGAGAATCTTTGTGATAAGATACCAAGGGGAATCTTTGTGATACCAAGGGGAATCTTTGTGATAAGATACCAAGGGGAATCTTTGTGATAAGATACCAAGGGGAATCTTTGTGATAAGATACCAAGGAGAATCTTTGTGATAAGATACCAAGGGGAATCTTTGTGATAAGATACCAAGGGGAATCTTTGTGATAAGATACCAAGGAGAATCTTTGTGATAAGATACAAAGGAGAATCTTTGTGATAAGATACCAAGGCGAATCTTTGTGATAAGAAACCAAGGGGAATCTTTGTGATAAGATACCAAGGAGAATCTTTGTGATAAGATACCAAGGGGAATCTTTGTGATAAGATACCAAGGAGAATATTTGTGATAAGATACCAAGGGGAATCTTTGTGATAAGATACCAAGGAGAATCTTTGTGATAAGATACCAAGGCGAATCTTTGTGATAAGATACCAAGGCGAATCTTTGTGATAAGATACCTTGTGATAAGGAGTCAACTGTTCAAATTATGTTTAATGCAAAAGTGGATACAATGTTCAAGATTGATGCTGTTGCTGAAATATTAGCTTCGGACTATATTTTATATATATATATTCGGGCCAGGGATAATAGCAAGTTCATTGGAAACATTAAACTGATCCAGAAATATATTCACATTCATTTCATTTCCAGAAAATGTACTCGAAATACAGATAATTCACATGAAAGTTCAGCTTTCAACTCTATTGAACAGAGACTGATAAGCGATCAGTATAATATAAAATAAAGACATACAATTACACAGAAATTAATTTTTGGGAGAGAATGAATAAAATGGTCGTCAGCGGGATTCGAGTAAGAGAGGTATATATGTTAAATATTTTATTGATGTACAATATGATAAATTAATGCTCTTATAATTCAATCACCCTAGTAACATCCAATTATCCCAAAATTTTCCCTCAAATTTTGATATTTCACCTGCTGTGATCGCCCCCAAACATATGATATTGGCGTTACCATATCGTTTACCTCTTACACGTAGTTAACAAGGCTGAACCTGCACCCAAATAAGCCAAAAATAACCAATATTTTATTAATTTCTAGGAATAAAATATCTTTGTCAGTTCATTCTGGTGTTGTTTAACATCTCCCTAGTATAATCCGTGGCGTGTCCTACTCCTCCTCCTCCACTTTACTCACTGCACAGCGACTCCTCCTCCTCCACTTTACTCACTGCACAGCGAGTCGCATAGGTGTGGCGCGGGATAGGCTGGGGCGAGAGACCTGGGGTTTTCGCTACCTGAGATTCCATGGGCCAGGCTTTCACCCTACAGTAGAATGGGTCGACTGCGCATGCGCGATGAGTAGTAGTATGAAAGGGCACGCGATCTCCCTATCCCTATAGGTGTGGCGCGGGATAGGGTGGGCCGAGAGACCTGGGGTTTTCGCTACCTGAGATTCCATGGGCCAGGCTTGCACCCTACAGTAGAATGGATCGACTGCGCATGCACGATGAATAGTGCGCGATGAGTAGTATAGGAAGGGCACACGATCTCTCTATCCCTATAAACTAACCCATGGGGGTGAATGAACCCATGGGGGTGAATGAGCCATGGGGTGAAATCCGTGGCGTATGAGGGTCGGCTCATGTGGGTTTCACTTCTTAAGGGTCGGCTCATGTGGGTTTCACTTCTTAATCCGTGGCATATGAGGGTCGGTTCAGATCCCCTGGGGTGGGGACATGCCCCTGAGGGCAGTGGGTGGGTTCAATGAAAGCTTGTTCATTCTAATCCATTGAAAATGAACTACCTGTGATTGAATTATTACGGTGATTAAAGTAGACAGAGATCTCAAATGACAATACAATTAGGTTCTCCAAAAACACATTCACTACATTTCACTTTCTTTACAATTCATTTTCTTCAAATACATATAGAATGTACAAATTGTTGAGTTACAACTTACCCGTGTGGTCAATGGAAGCCCAAGCAAAAATGCACAGATTGCTAGCACTCCTGTAACAAGGGTTTTCTTATCTTTGAAATACTGTGGGAATTCATCACAAATACCACTGCATAGAGATTCGAACATGCCAAACTGAAAATAGATGAACAGGTATTATTAAAATTCAAAACTCATCCAACTACTTCTGGATTGTGCATTAACAGTACTTTTTAGAGATCCTGAATGATTTTTAAAGGATGTTCCTCATCATTGATGAGGCACTTCATGCATGTATTTATAGCGCATATCCCAAATGACATCGCATTAGGTAGCTCCATTTTATTACACTTTGTGACGGAAGACTGAAGAATATGAGTTATCTCCCTTGAATCTAATTTCCTGCCATATTTAGATGAAGGGTACATCAGGCAATTTAGAAGCCAAAGGAGTTTGGTGACCCCTGAATGATTTTACTTAATAATTGAGGAGACAAAATTGTCTGACTATTGTAAAAGTAAAAGAAAATTCTGACATCAATATCTTAAATGTTGTCGATTATTGGAAGGGAATCTTTTGCTATTGGCTTCTGTACATTGTAGTTCGATGATTTCCCAGAGAAATGTACAGAGAACTGAGTTTGATTTGGTCCAGTTTCGAATGTAAAGACTAATTGGACATAACCAAAGCATAACGCAGGAAAGAAACAATCAGAGATTGCTTAATTGTATGCCCCCCATTCCGTTTTAGTCTGACACTACCCCGCCATTGTTCTGTTCTGTATTGGTCAGTGGAGACCTAATTTGGATAATTATAAAAATTCTGTTTCCGTCACTTTTTTCGCCATGCTTCGCCTAATACATATTCCAAGTATCAAGTCGATCAACCAAGAAGTGATAATACAATGTTTTGATGCAAGATGGTCGCTCCATTCACGGAGATTTCAGGAACGAAGGGCCATAACTCTTGAAAATATAACAGAAACTCGGACAAAAATCTACGCTGCACAACTACGAGGCACTGGCCACATTTCATGCAAGTTTCAATCCTGTCCATCAAATATTAACTGAGATATTGCACGGACAAGAAATTGACAAAGACGGATGGACGGACTGACGGAAAAAGCGATCGCTATATGCCCCCTCTAATTAGAGCCACACCAAAAGAAAACTAGAGAATTCTGCTGTCAGATATATCCAGGTGTTGGATTGGACACGTTTACCAACTTTTGCTAAATAAATTACAGGCATACTATTATCCAGAAAACTCTCAGTCTCCATATCCTGTGTATTTACAAGAAATTAGAGCAAACATGAAGGAAACACAGGTCCAAAATGACGAGTTCTATTATGCTCACTGATAAATTATTTTCCTATTTATTGATGTGGCCATTACAAGTATTCCGGTCAAGTAAGAAAAGGTGATCGTATTCCTCCATGATCATACCTCACTGTCCAGACCAAGGAAGATGAGCGTTAGGAAGAAGAGGAAGGCCCATAACTGTGGTACAGGAAGTTTACTGATCGTCTCTGGATAAACAACTAGGGCAACACCCGGATCTGCAAAATTCATGAATTATATGAACAACAGGTTATATAGCAATTTTTCATGTAAATGTATAATACTATTGACATGATAGAGTGAAAAAAATACTTAACAACAACAACAATACTTATCCTAATACGGTAAGATCTCCAATACTTCCATCACTGCCTAGACTGCTGAACCAACTCAATTGAATAAAAAAACTTGGACTGAAGGACACTTTTTTTACCAACATCTTGAATAGCAACCCCTATTTTAAATAGCTAAGAACAATTAGAGCAGAAAACTTTCTGCAAACTTTGATCAGCTTCGAATATGTGTTAAGAATTGATCGAGTACTAGAGACCTTATGACATTATCACAAGAACTTATCAAAATTTCATTTCTCTTCTTGGGAAAACATTAACACAGCAACCTTTGAGACTATTTGAATTATTGGACATGAGGTGCTGACGTACACCTGAGGAAGCAGATTTATCTGCGAAACTTGTTTCCAATAACAAAAATCTCAAAAGGTGCTTCATTCCTGCATTTTTGCTGTGTTTTATAAATTAACACGGCTATCCATATGTTCTATCATACTGAATAGGTAGAGAGTTTTCAAACAAGCTGAGTGGAGCAAATATGCTTCAAGAGAACTTGGATTTATCTATTACACTATTAAAATGTAATCACCAGTCATTCCAATAAATTCCAAAGAAATAATGGAATATCTTATAACTCATATAGGTGTCATGACGTTATATTTGACTGATAAATCCCCTAATGGTTCAGTCGCAGGAAGTAACATTTCCCGTCATAGAATCAGGGGACATCAAATTTATGAGAACATGAAGTTCACCAAATGGTCAGAAATCAAGCAGATATTCCATTATTTTTTAATAATTTAAAGGTGAAATGCAAAGGTTTTCATATTTTCCTTTTTATATTCTTCATGGGCCATTTAATGATGGAAATATCAGTCTAACTACTTCATTTGGTTATATTTGAAGTATGTTGTCTCCTGGTAGCTTTTGAAAAGTGCTTCCAAGTTGGTATCTCAAGCCCGGCCGATTTCAAAAATGAAAACCGTATCGCCTATTTGCCCTTGTAAGGCACTGGTTTGTGACGTCACATCAGACCACCTGGCCGGTCATCAATACTTGTAACGTTCAGTCTCTGGTCGGCTGGTCTGATGTGACGTCACAATCAAGGAAATTAAGATAAGCGATGACGTTTTGCAAGTCTGAATTCAGCTAGGCTAGGGGTACCAACATTTAAAAAGATTCTTGCAGACAAGATATTCAAATTAATCTAGGTCAAGTAGATAAACTGGTATTTCTATCGTTATTCAATCTATATTAAATGTAGAATAGAGAATGAAAAAACCTTTGCATCTCACCTTTAATGATTTTACAGGATGACCAAATTTATTTGATTTTTGGTGACTGAATTTTAATAGGAAGATTGAATTATTATAAGATTTACCATAGTCTACAATAACTTCACAAGAGGACAAACCTGAGTATTGTAATGTTTACCTGAGAGGACAAACCTGAGTATTGTAAAGTTTACCTGAGAGGACAAACCTGAGTATTGTAATGTTTAACTGAGAGGACAAACCTGAGTATTGTAATGTTTACCTGAGAGGACAAACCTGAGTATTGTAATGTTTACCTGAGAGGACAAACCTGAGTATTGTATAATGTTTACCTGAGAGGACAAACCTGAGTATTGTAAAGTTTACCTGAGAGGACAAACCTGAGTATTGTAATGTTTACCTGAGAGGACAAACCTGAGTATTGTAAAGTTTACCTGAGAGGACAAACCTGAGTATTGTAATGTTTACCTGAGAGGACAAACCTGAGTATTGTAAAGTTTACCTGAGAGGACAAACCCGAGTATTGTAATGTTTACCTGAGAGGACAAACCTGAGTATTGTAAAGTTTACCTGAGAGGACAAACCTGAGTATTGTAATGTTTACCTGAGAGGACAAACCTGAGTATTGTAATGTTTACCTGAGAGGACAACCTCAGAGATATCTTTGCCAGCCTCGTGGGCCATAAAACCCAGAACACAGGAGATGACCAGTCCTCCAAACAGTCCTGTCAGACAGTCCGCCGCTGTGGTCACTATTGCATCTCTGTACCAAACAGAAGAAACAGGATAAAGAAATACTAATATGATTGCACTCTGAGGATGTGGTTGTCTGCCAAGCTGACATATGCAAATCTGATAAACTTATTGTCAGCATGGTTTAAATGGGGAAAATGCTATTAAGAGGAATAAAGTAGGTACATGTAACTCTTAAAACAATGCAATAATTGTTAACTTAGATGACTCTAAGTCATCTTTTCACTGACAGTACATGATATGTAGCTAATTGTCAATCATTTCAATTACTGGTACGTATCCCATTGGCAACATAATTTGCAATATACACAAAGCCCTATCTCAGTTTACATGTATGTTAAGTTGTTGTACCCGGCCCAAAATGGGCTAAATTGTATTGCACTGAATTGGTACAATAAATTGAATTGAATTGAATTGACTCTAAGAAGTTTGCATGCATGTATAACTTTTTATTTCTTCATCTGTTCAACCTTGTGTTCAAATTTCACTCACTAACATAGGAGTAATTAGAGGGACAATCTGAGAAAATATCATGGCAAAAAATTAAGGATAGCTATCCCGTTAGAGACAGTTTTTGCACCCCCATGACCATATGTCTTCTGTATCAATAAATATACAAGATATAATAAACTATATATTTTATGAAAGCGTACACCGTAGGGATTCCAACTATATGACTTGTATAACCGACGCTGTTACTGTGTAGAAAGTGTTCCAATTTGAAAAAATTCAAATGAAAACAATAGCGTTCATTTTTCAATTGAAATTTCATGAAAACTATTGATCTTGTTTCAACTTTGATGGTTTACCTTGATGGGAGACAACTAGAACTAGTAAACTTTATCTCGTTATTTTTTTTTTAGTCTGGTTTTGTTTTTACAGCTATTTTACTGAAATAAATTGAAAAAACGTACTATTTTACAGTCGTTAGTCTTAAAAGTTGAATAATTAAAAAACTACGCCGAACTTACAAAAAGTGAGATAAAGTTTACTAAATCACCTTATAAGTAACAAGCATGCCAAATTTCAAAAGCGTAGCATGGCTACTTTTCGAGAAATAAACGTTTAAATCTCGGATTTTGTGAAAAAATGAAAGGCTAGAAATCGAGCAAAATGTGTCCAGCTATACATCTGATGAATTAATTCAAATTTTTTGCTTGAATTCTATTGTCAAATACATTTTTAATCTGTCTTATGGGACCTACTCGAATTCATGTTTATTCTGGATAACTATTACACTAAGTTTATTCATCGAGGCGGTTTAAAGTCGAATTTAAACTTAAAAAACTTGCTAAAGCTTGTTCAGCTGAGAATTGTTCACACCTGCTTAGATCACTTCACGACGGGTGTCTGAGCGAAGTTTCGCTGTTATAATTAGAAACAAAAATACAGATGTTTGCATGGTTTTGATCAGAAGGGGGTAGATTAATGTAAATAAGTAGGACTAATAGATAATTAGCTTACCAAAACACTGTGGAAATGAGTTTTGGAAGGGAAATTTAACAGACAAAAATAATAATAGCCAAGCCCAAGCTAAGGCAATCTGTTTAATTTTTACAGTGCCTCGGAAACTAAATTTTTAATCCTAATATTGAAGCACTTCTATTTATAATTTTGATTTTATTTTTTCACCAAATGTTAGACGAAATAGAAAATATTTGAATGAAGAAATAAAAAAAAACATGAACAATTTTGACCCTCTAACGGGATAGCTATCCTTAAATGGAGAAAATGAGCAAAAACTACTGAGGAGCGATTTTCTTCAACTTATGACCGGTAGTTTCTTCGACCAAGTTAAAGAACTTGTAACCCAGTCAAAACCTTAGTTAATTTTCAATATCATTTGTTAAATGGTTTGAAGGAATTAATTACAAGATCACTATCTGGTGGATGTGGATCACTTGCAGTGCTCGCTGACTAACTCAGTCTTCAGTGGTTGTTGTCTTGTCTGACAGTGAGCTTAATTTTTGGTGTAAGGAAATATTTTTTTGTCACTTCGTTTCACCAACCCATAGAGTTGATTTAGGGAATAACTGTGTTGTATTTTAGTATTGTGGACTTTAATGCTGGGTTTACTGTCACAAATTGAGTTTTACCGATGACACCTCAGCAGAGTCGATAAAATGGATATTTGCAAAAGTAAATCCTCAAGTACTAAAATACCACTTTTTCCATTCCAATGTAATTTATCAAAGTTAACTTTACGAATTTGTGTATATTTAATCACATGTAATGTAACATAAAAATACCCTAGATCACTCAGTTGTGGTACTGGAGACTGTCTTGTTCACCAGGTGTCCAAGAAACAGACAACAAAAAGCGATCGTGTATCAGGTTGAAACAATTTGTGTTGTTGTTGGTCATCATCCGAACGCATGGCACGATCATACGTAGAAACTTCTGCTCGTAGCCATGCGGTAACGGGTGCTATCTGAGTGTAATAGGGCGTTTCCCAAATGGTCACATCCGACTGGTCCCGTTATATCTGACATCGGTGCAATCACATTCATACAACGAAGACACACCTCCAGAAAGCGATCGATTGAAATGATCCCATGGTGGGCCTCGAAGTGCCCCCATCACAAAATAAAAAGCATATCATTTTCCTGTGGTCTGCCGCCGATTTTATTTTGTTTTCAAATATGTTAGGCCGTTTGTAATATGATTTTTCTTAAGATAAACAAAGAAGCATGCTCCACTAGAGTGAGAAATAAAATAGCTAATTCGCACAACTTTGTTTTGGTCTCGCGTAGACTCCCCCAGTCTTGCGCATTGTGAAACTGACACGTCTGCAGGTCTGAGCAATATTTGAATACAGATAATTTCATTGGCTCGTTTAAATGGGGCCGACATTTGACCTCATGCTTTGGGAACAACTTTCGAACTGGATTATCTCCCTCTAGACAGATGGCGCCGTGTGAAATGCATGCCGAATCACAGCGATAAGCTAAGGGTAGTGTTTAGTGAAACGTGAAATGCCCTTAGCAATCTAAGATGTTGTTGGTTGGTTGGAGTTTAACGTCGCACTCAACCTTATCGGTCACAGGGTGACGATGACCCAAACAAACTTACCCTAGTAAAACTCTAACCCTAACAAAAACCTAACCAAAACTACAATAAAATTTGAATTTTGAAAATTAGGCTCTACAGTTACTGGTGATCACAATGGATCGTCAGAGAGCCTAATTTGTTTGGCACTTTAATTTACCTCCTGTGCCAGACAAACATGGTATGGTACAAACCATGCTGCCCTAAGCTGGAGGGCCGAAACAATAAGTGGCCATTAATGCAACTATTGTGGTAGCAATTAGTTTTAGTTGACCAGTCAGATGTACAGATTAAATCGGATGGTATTAGAATATTAATTTTTATGTTATCCTAATAAAATATTTCTCTTAGGGAGCCAAGAACCTTTATCAATTTGAGATTAAGTGTCAGAATGAACAGACCTGAAGCAGTTATGGTTGAACTTATTGTAGCTGGCCATAGTAATAAGACCTCCCCATGCAGGGCCTAGAGAGAAAAACACCTGTATAGCTGCTTCCAACCAGACCTGAAAATCAAAATAAACTTTCTGTGAATTTTGCACAAATTTAACATATTTTGTCAAAGTGACATCAATCTTCACAACTGTCATTATCTATGAAGAAGCCCCTCATTATCAGTAGACCGTATCAATATTGTAGCGAAGCCAGACTCACTGATTGGTTTTGCACCATATTGACCTTTTAGAGTTACCTATTGGTGGACTAATTAGGAGGCTCGGAGAGTTCAGTCCTAAAAGCATCAGCGCATTTAGTCGGGATCATTGGATTGAATCCCGTTGACGACCAGTTCGTTCTTTCGCTTTCAAATATCATTTCATATTCAAATTGCCCCAGACAGTAATGAGCAATGCGCCACATCATACTACCAAATCCTCATTATTTGAAAGGCCAAATGAGTTTTCTCTCAAACCCATAGCATCTCGATTTGATGGGTTGACACTGCTTATCATAGTACCGATAAAAGAAGATACTATCTTTCCCACTACATACATTAAGTAGGTGGCTATTATCTCTAATTCTGAATCAATCTTTCACTTAAATATATCTTAAGTCTCACACATTCATATGGACTTTGAACAGATCGAGAAATTTTACTGAAGAAAACACTACAAAAATATCAAGTGCAAGCCACTGTAACACACTGGATTTATCAGTCATTAAAATGATTTTAGCAACTTGAGTTATATCTCTTAACAATGTGGGCCAGATGTCGTCAAGTTTTGCTATGATATGCCAGCATATAATGTTTTTCACTGGGCATTTTTTAGCCCACACATAATAGGCTAATGTAAAAGTAATTTCAGGTTTTATTCAATCTCCGGTTTCAGAATGTGACATGATAGAATGATTCTAGTGATTGGTGACTGAATGAGCTATTTCAGAAGTGCTTTGCAGGATGTATTCCTAGAAGAGCGTTCATTGGTTGATTTGAATTTTGGAGAGAAAAAAAAAAACAATTCTACAAATTTCATTGAGTTGTGGAGGAAATATCCTCAGGAGGTACATCCTCATTAGGTAAATTCAATACAAAAGATAATGAAATACAGTCTACATGTACTGATAATAATATAATGTTAATGATATTGCCATGATAATGGGCTCCATACCTGGATGTGTAAGAGTTTACTCCACTCTGGAGTGAGAAAGTAGAGTACGCCCGTACCTGCCCCAGGGAGAGTGGCAGCTCGTACCAGGAATACTGTCAGTAGAACGTACGGTGCCAGGACTGTCACATACACCACCTGTTGTCATGGCGATAATATATATAAATATATACATAAAGCCCCAGTCACACCTTCCCGGTTTTTGGCCCCTGTGGCGCTACGGTGAGCAAACCGTGGGTATCCGTGGCGAGACCGTAGTGAAATCGGGGTGATCCGGGGCGAATCGTGTTGAACCGAAGGTCGCTACGGTGGTTTTGAAATGTTCAAAACTACCGGGGCGAACCGTGGCAAACCGTGCCAAAAGAGCAATCCGTGGTGGCACCGTAGCATCACCGGGGACGACCGTAGCACTGCCGTGGTCTTCTGGCACCCCTACGGTAACTCACGGTAGTACTACGGTGTCACTACGGTCACCGGGGACTCTGGTACGGTAAGTGCCGGTTCTACTACGGTGATCTACGGTTGTTCAGGGTGTTCAAGGTGTGCCACGGTTGCACTACGGTTGTTGTACGGTGTTTTTCAATGTAGTTGTTGAGAGTGTGCAGGGCTACTCGGTCACTAGCGATGTCAGTGGCGAACTGATCCACAGTCAGAAAATCTGCCCTAATATATCCCGCCGGGGGCCGTCATGTGACGAACCGTTGAGAACCGTGGTGACACCGGGGACGATCGTAGCGCCACCGGGGAAGACCGTATCGCCACCGTGGCGAACCGCAGTGAAACCGTGGTGAACCGGGATACACGGGGGCAAACCGTAGTCAAACCTTGATAAGCCGTGGTGATACCGTAGTGGTACCGGGATGCACCGTAGCCTACCGTGGTAAACCGTCGTAAACCGTGGTAATAACCTTAGTAGTACTGGCATCTGCCTTGGCTACACCGTGGCTACACCGTAGTACACCGTGACAAACCGTAGTGGCACCATAGTCAAACCGTGGACTACTGTTTTCCCGCCAAAATGGCCCCGGTTCGCCCCGATTTGACAACCGGGGAGAACCTGGGTAAACCGTGGTCAATACCGGGAAGGTGTGACTGGGGCTTAACAGAAGAAATGGATAATTCCAGCTTAGATTTTTATCCATTCATGAAAACAATGTATTTAGCTGACAAAAGTTTATGAAACTACAAACAACTGAGTGCTATATTATTGATACTTGGAAGGGTTGTGACATGAAGCCACACAAACATTGCAGATTTAAAACAATAAGAAATAAGTTTTTAAACAATTTAGTATCAATGACAATTGGAAAGGGTCATGGCATCATTGGTAAGTGCAACATGAGGTCACACCAACTTTTTTGAATTTGAACCTACTAAATCATTATAATGCCATCCCTCAAAACCTGACCTACTCATTAATTGCTGGCAAGAATGAAAAAGTATGAACCAGACATTTATGCCAGTAGCGTCACAGCAAGTCATAATATGTCAGTGTGCCGAATCAATCCAGTGTTTAAAATTTATATCGGGAAAGATACATTGCATTCATGATAAGAAATGACAGGGTTGACCATATGAAAAGTACAGATTAATCAATTTACATTCAATGTACACAACGATGATATGAAATGATACCAACAGTGGTTCCACAGCTAGCACAGCCTGATGACCCTGTACATGGAGAATACACTATCTTACCCTCCCAGATGATCTGATACCTTTGATGAGGCACAGAAAGACAATACCCCAGCAGACGAATAGACACAGGACCAGCTGCCATCTTGGTTCTCCCATATCATCAATACCCGAGGACAGGTTCAGAACACCACGCCTGTGCAAGTAAATATGAAGATTCAAATTCATGTGATCAACAATAGACGTGAGAAATAAAAAACATAGAGTGTCAGAAATTTTCTATGTGCACTACTGTCAATTTTATTTCTTCCAAATATTTTAGGCCATTTGTTATATCGATATTCTTAAGAAAAAACTCCCAAAAAATTAAGCATCAGTGAGAAATAATGAAGCTAATTTTCACAACTTCGTTTTCGTCTCGTGCAATAATCCACAGGAATAACCCTCTCTACTAGCCCTGAGTGTCCACATTCTAGGTCAAATATTTAAAATCAGATAATTTCACTGACTCGTTTAAATGAAGCGTTCATGTGACATAATGCTTTGTGAAGCTGGAATAGTGCCAAATACATGATGAAATCAGTCTGCAAAGGGTTATAATTTAATGAAATGTGATATTCCCTTAGCTTGGTAGGATGATTACAGCCTTGACGGGGATTATGTATATAATGTAGATGAGAAATAACATACTCCCAGAATTCCTCAGCAGCTGTTCTGTACTCAATAGGACCGGAGGCAGAATTATTGAGCAAACTTCCCTCAGTAGTGGTCATGGTGGTATTGGGAAACATTCCGCTGGAATTGAGATATATGTAGGGTGACACTGATGACACGTTTTGACCTCTCCTCAATATACAGTATTCCGTGTTGAAGGGGTTATCACACGAGGCCCACTGTAACTGAGGTACACATGACATGACGAGGAAGTACATGGTCCAGACGATCATCATGATATAGTAGAGACTGAGTATACCCGATACTATCACCATCCCATAACCAATACCTGCAATAGATTAACACATCAAAGTACACTATTACACAGCATCATCCTGCATTTATCACAAAGTCCAGTATAATTCCAGTATGCTGTCTGGTGAGTCTACTCCCATTGTCAGAGTCATAATGATCTACAGTCGGTGTGAGAGCATCCGGCTGATTTCCTGGAACAAACTTTTCAGTTTGTTCCTGGAACAAACTTTTCAGTTCCATTCTTTCTCAGTCAGGATTGTGTCATAAAGTATTCCTTGAATTGTGGAATAGAATCGCAGTGAATATTTGCATCGAATAAAAGAATTATAAGTAAGTTAGACCCTACAGTATTCGAAAAGGACACACATTTCAAGATCCTGTTTGGGTGTGATAAAAACATATGTTGACCATACATTTTGTATAGATTATGCTGGCTGACTAATCGACTACCTTCCAAGCTGTCTAGGTCAAATTAGCCAGTCACAGTGGCAGCAGACTTCACTACTCTGATAATGGAGGAATTGTCAGATATGGGCTTAATCTAGAATGAAGTGGCAGCCATTATTAATTTTGACATAAGTGACCATTTGTTGCATATGTTTGAAGCACTGAATAGACATCATGGATAATAGGCAGGTCCCAGCCAAGAAAAAACTAACATTTTTTCCGGTCAAAGTTTTCTCAGTGGTTCCGTCATCCTTGACTTATGCCCTTTCAATTTCGCTGAGGGGCCACCCTGGATTTGGCATCAAATTCAATATGGCGGCCAAAATCCAAAATGGCCGCCAATACCCATAGAAGCTCACAATTTCCTGCTCGAAAATTAATTTTCTAACCACAAACTAGGTTTGTTTCTAGTACTACGTAGGGTATGAATAATTAGTTAATTTTGGAATGATTTGTAATTGGTCTGAAAATTCAATATGGCCGCCAAAATCCAATATGGCGGCCAATGTCCATTGAATCACACATTTTCCTGAACTAATATGTAGAGATGGACCATCCTTGGTCCGAATGCGTCCTGTGGGGTATCATCTTGTAGCTCTCGGGGTGTAGACCCCGATTTGAGGGATATCCATGTCATCTGTGACGTCATCAGTACGAGTAGTAGCGAAAGTGGGCATTTCGGAGGTGCAATGGATTGCGTTTGGAGTAGATGACGGCCTTTTTTTCCATCCAGTTACCTGTGAGTGTGAGTGTATGCGCGTGTGTGAGTGAGTGAGTGAGTGGGATCCGACTTCACTAATGTATCGTCCGTTTTCATCATTCAGCGCATGCGCAGTCTGGCTGTAGTACAGAAAGCAGGTATTTTGGGGATTCGTGGAGGTTTGTTGAGAGATTGAGGGACCATCCCTGGTCAAATGGACCATGTGGGGTATCCGCGTGAAGCTCTCGTGTGTCAGACTGGCTTGTTTTCATTGGAAGTCGCGCCAATCTGCGCATGCGCAGTTGGGGTGTAGTAAGTAAAGTGGTCATTTTGGGAGGTGCGTGGGGGCCTGTTGAGTGATGAGGGACCATTCTTGGTCCGAATGCCTTGTGTGAGGTGTCAAAGTGAAGCTTTCGTGGTGTAGAGTGTCCCTGTCATCTGGAACGTCATTCTTGACGTCATCAGTAGGAGTGTTAGACAAAGTGGGAATTTTTGGGGGTGTGAAGTAAGGTGTTTGGGGTAGAGATGGACAATGTTTGGTCCAAATGGCCCGGTTGGGGTGTCCTAGTGAAGCTTTCGTGGGGTAGAGTCAGATTGGCATGTTTTTTTATTGAAAGTCGCACCAATCTGAACAATCGCAGTTGTGGGGTAGTAAGTAAAGTGGTCATTCTGGAAGTGCTTGGGGATGTGTTTGAGCGATTGAGGGACCATTCTTGGTCCGAATGCGTCGTGTGATGTGTCAAAGCAAAGCTTTCATGGTGTGGAACACGACTTAAGGGATATGCGGGTCATCTGTGACGTCCTCAGTAGGAGTTGTAGCCAAATTCGATATTTTGGAGGTGTGAAGGATGGTGTTCGGGGTAGAAATGGACCATCTGTGGTCCGAATGCGTCGTGTGAGGTGTCATCTTGTAGCAGCACCCACCAACGACAAGCTCAATGCTTCAACGCCCTGATGAATTAGCCCTGAAGCCCTGTGCGCCTATACGTAGCTCTACGGGTGTAGTCCATGATAAGTGCTATTCTGATTGGTTAGTCCAAAAGTAGAGCAACAACAACAATATCATCAACTATTACAGGTCAATCATTTTATTATCCCCTCCATCACAGCACATCCACGCTAAGGGAACCACTATGAGTGTGTTTACAATTCACTTATGCTATTTTCCGTGTATTCATTAGTTCATTGTTCTGATCTCAGAATGACGAGGGACACGAGTTAATCCTTATATTTACAGACACCACCACACACCGCACCGCACCCGCACCCGGGTGTATCCTATTCCCTAATGGCTATAGGGTACAGGTGCACCACAGGTACGTGCACATGCGTGCGATGACATCACTTCCGAGCTCTGAGCTCCACAAGCTTTGAGCTCCAAGAGCTCCGATCCAAGAGCTCTGCCACATGGGAGCTACCACCACCACCGGACGTTGACGGGCGTCAACGCCCGGTGGTGGTGTGTGGTAGGGTGTGGTGGTGGTAGAACTGGTGTGTGGTGATGGTAATAGTGATGTGTGGTGGTGTTTGTACATATAGGGATTAACTCGTGTCCCTCATCATTCTGAGATCAGAACAATGAACTTCTGAATACACAGACAATAGTATAAGTGAATTGTAAACACACCCATAGTGGTTCCCTTAGCGTGGATGTGCTGTGATGGAGGGGATAATAAAAGGATTGACCTGTAATCTTTGATGTTGTTGTTGTTGCTGCTCTACTTTTGAACTAATCAATCAGAATAGTACTTATCACGGACTACACCCCTAGAGCTATGTATATGCGTGCAGGACTTCAGGGCTAATTCACCAGGGTGTTGAAGCATTAAGCTTGTCGTTGGTGGGTGTTGCTACAAGATGACACCACACACGACGCATTCGGACCACGGATGGTCCATTTCTACCCAAACACCGTCCTTCACACCCCAAAAATATCCACTTTGGCTACAACTTCTACCGAGGAAGTCAGCAATGACGTCACAGTTGACCCGCATATCCTTCAAGTCGTGGTCCACACCATGAAAGCTTTGCTTTGAGACCTCACACGACGCATTCGGAACAAGAATGATCCCTCAATCACTCAAACGCATCCCCACGCACCTCCAGAATGACCACTTTACTTACTACACCACAACTGCGCATGTTCAGCTTGGCATTCAGACATGTTCTTTCAATAAAAAACATGCCAGTCTGACTCTACCTGAAAAACTCCTTAAAATATATGAAAATGTGTCAAATTCTACCCGCAACCCAGAGAAAACGGTACGAAATGATTTTCTTTTTATGTATGTTAAAGTGTTTCCCGACAATTTAAAATGGCGAAAAAAACAGGGGGTCACCTACTCGTTTTTTGTAAAATTTTATCGCCATAAAGGGATCATCATCTTCGTTTCCCGAAAAAGTGAGAATTTTGGCCTGCCTGATATTCAATTCCGGAAACGATTAACTCCGTAGTGGCGCGTAGTTGAGACCAGCAAGCAAATGTTATATCTTCGTTTGAAGAAATGGTTACGTCCAGCAGGGTGATACTATAGATTTCAGTTAGTAGAAAGGGAAGAAGAATTACCATGCTGTCAAAAACAGGCGACCTTCCTTATTATGAAATTAGGGAGGGGCCATTTGTGCGAAACCGTGGCCTAGTGTGGAGTGCACCCTTAAGGCTAGGGTGTTTTCTCAGAATTTCTGTTCTCAAGGCTATGCCAATCTGGGAGTGTTTGCGAGTTTCTTGGTATGCGACACTTGCTTGTAGTATGCAGTTTTATCGGATATCCCGTCAATCACTTTCCCCCTACCCCATCTTTGTTTTTGCGACTTTTGCTGAAAAATCGCGAGTTTGAGAGCCCAATAAAAATATCGTAGCATTATGCTTTGACCGTGACAATGAAAGCCATGAACAAAGATCGGGAGCGTTGACCAGCTTTCGAATGAGGCATGAGAAGCAAAATAAACGCAAAAATAGCTGAAATTCGAACCAAATTGTCAATAATTTTTCATTCCGACTTTTTCCAAAAATTGGGGGGTGGGAGTACAAACTTCGGGATAAAAAGGACAAAACTAGAATAATAGGCTCTCATTCACTTCAGATCAGGGTGCTGGTGTGATCCGTATTGAAAATTAATCACTTTGACATTCACATTGATAATAATTGGGACATACAGGTCACTAAGCGTAACATATGTGCCTAACCAAGGGGAGGTAATTCTGTATAGGTCCAAATAGCATATATGCAAGGACAATGATATCATACCATGTAGTATGCATAAAACAGAAACATTTCTGACTAAGATAAATGAACTTTACTATCCCGTTCCATATCAAGTCATTACAAGGTTCGAATAGGCGCTTTTAACGAATGTAGTGTTGGAGAACATAAAATATTTGGCCTACTCGTGTATTATAACCGTGCAATGAAGCCTACATTAAGGGTGCATTCCACACCTAAATGATGTGCGGTTAAAAATAGACATGGGTTCGGGTCTTCGGCCTTAAATATATGTGAAATCTTTGAGAAAACCCCGTAAAAGTATATATTTTCCGAATAGGCACACTCATGCCATTATTCCAGGAGGCAAGTGAGCTATTGAAATTGAAAATGAAAGACGTGCAATCCTTCTTAAACCTTCTTCAACTTTTCTGAAAAACTCCTTAAAATATACGAAAATGTGTCAAATTCTACCCGCAACCCAGAGAAAACGTACGAAATGATTTTCTTTTTATGTACATGTATGTTAAAGTGTTTCCCGTCCAAAGGACAATTTAAAATGGCGAAAAAAACAGGGGGTCGACCTACTCGTTTTTTGTAAAATTTTATCGCCATAAAGGGATCATCATCTTCGTTTCCCGAAAAAGTGAGAATTTTGGCCTGCCTGATATTCAATTCCGGAAACGATTAACTCCGTAGTGGCGCGTAGTTGAGACCAGCAAGCAAATGTTATATCTTCGTTTGAAGAAATGGTTACGTCCAGCAGGGTGATACTATAGATTTCAGTTAGTAGAAAGGGAAGAAGAATTACCATGCTGTCAAAAACAGGCGACCTTCCTTATTATGAAATTAGGGAGGGGCCATTTGTGCGAAACCGTGGCCTAGTGTGGAGTGCACCCTTAAGGCTAGGGTGTTTTCTCAGAATTTCTGTTCTCAAGGCTATGCCAATCTGGGAGTGTTTGCGAGTTTCTTGGTATGCGACACTTGCTTGTAGTATGCAGTTTTATCGGATATCCCGTCAATCACTTTCCCCCTACCCCATCTTTGTTTTTGCGACTTTTGCTGAAAAATCGCGAGTTTGAGAGCCCAATAAAAATATCGTAGCATTATGCTTTGACCGTGGCAATGAAAGCCATGAACAAAGATCGGGAGCGTTGACCAGCTTTCGAATGAGGCATGAGAAGCAAAATAAACGCTAAAATAGCTGAAATTCGAACCAAATTGTCAATAATTTTTCATTCCGACTTTTTCCAAAAATTGGGGGGTGGGAGTACAAACTTCGGGATAAAAAGGACAAAACTAGAATAATAGGCTCTCATTCACTTCAGATCAGGGTGCTGGTGTGATCCGTATTGAAAATTAATCACTTTGACATTCACATTGATAATAATTGGGACATACAGGTCACTAAGCGTAACATATGTGCCTAACCAAGGGGAGGTAATTCTGTATAGGTCCAAATAGCATATATGCAAGGACAATGATATCATACCATGTAGTATGCATAAAACAGAAACATTTCTGACTAAGATATATGAACTTTACTATCCCGTTCCATATCAAGTCATTACAAGATTCGAATAAGCGCTTTTAACGAATGTAGTGTTGGAGAACATAAAATATTTGGCCTACTCGTGTATTATAACCGTGTAATGAAGCCTACATTAAGGGTGCATTCCACACCTAAATGATGTGCGGTTAAAAATAGACATGGGTTCGGGTCTTCGGCCTTAAATATATGTGAAATCTTTAAGAAAACCCCTATAAAAGTATATATTTTCCGAATGGGCACACTCATGCCATTATTCCAGGAGGCAAGTGAGCTATTGAAATTGAAAATGAAAGACGTGCAATCCTTCTTAAACCTTCTTCAACTTTTCAGAAAAACTCCTTAAAATATTTGAAAATGTGTCAAATTCTACCAGCAACCCAGAGAAAACGATTTTCTTTTTATGTATGTTAAAGTGTTTCCCGTCGCAAAGGACAATTTAAAATGGCGAAAAAAACAGGGGGTCGACCTACTCGTTTTTTTGTAAAATTTTATCGTCATAAAGGGATCATCATTTTCGTTTCCCGAAAAAGTGAGGATTTTGGCCTGCCTGATATTCAATTCCGGAAACGATTAACTCCGTAGTGGCGCGTAGTTGAGACCAGCAAGCAAATGTTATATCTTCGTTTGAAGAAATGGTTACGTCCAGCAGGGTGATACTATAGATTTCAGTTAGTAGAAAGGGAAGAAGAATTACCATGCTGTCAAAAACAGGCGACCTTCCTTATTATGAAATTAGGGAGGGGCCATTTGTGCGAAACCGTGGCCTAGTGTGGAGTGCACCCTTAAGGCTAGAGTGTTTTCTCAGAATTTCTGTTCTCAAGGCTATGCCAATCTGGGAGTGTTTGCGAGTTTCTTGGTATGCGACACTTGCTTGTAGTATGCAGTTTTATCGGATATCCCGTCAATCACTTTCCCCCTACCCCATCTTTGTTTTTGCGACTTTTGCTGAAAAATCGAGAGTTTCAGAGCTCAATAAGAATATTATAGCATTATGCTTTGACCGTGACAATGAAAGCCATGAACAAAAATCGGGAGCGTTGACCAGCTTTCGAATGAGGCATGAGAAGCAAAATAAACGCAAAAATAGCTGAAATTCGAACCAAATTGTCAATAATTTTTCATTCCGACTTTTTCCAAAAATTGGGGGGTGGGAGTACAAACTTCGAGATAAAAAGGACAAAACTAGAATAATACGCTCTCATTCACTTCAGATCAGGGTGCTGGTGTGATCCGTATTGAAAATTAATCACTTTGACATTCACATTGATAATAATTGGGACATACAGGTCACTAAGCGTAACATATGTGCCTAACCAAGGGGAGGTAATTCTGTATAGGTCCAAATAGCATATATGCAAGGACAATGATATCATACCATGTAGTATGCATAAAATCGAAACATTTCTGACTAAGATAAATGAACTTTACTATCCCGTTCCATATCATGAATCTAAAGTGTTATAAAGTTCCAAATAAACTTTTAAGCGAATGATATTGGAAAGTCTGAAATATTATATCTTATACAGTGAATGGAAGCAGTAAGGGGGTGCATTCCACACCTAAATGATGTGCGGTTAAAAATAGACATGGATTCGGGTCTTCGGCCTTAAATATATGTGAAATCTTTAAGAAAACCCCTATAAAAGTATATATTTTCCGAATGGGCACACTCATGCCATTATTCCAGGAGGCAAGTGAGCTATTGAAATTGAAAATGAAAGACGTGCAATCCTTCTTAAACCTTCTTCAACTTTTCTGAAAAACTCTTTAAAATATATGAAAATGTGTCAAATTCTACCAGCAACCCAGAGAAAACGATTTTCTTTTTATGTATGTTAAAGTGTTTCCCGTCGCAAAGGACAATTTAAAATGGCGAAAAAAACAGGGGGTCGACCTACTCGTTTTTTGTAAAATTTTATCGCCATAAAGGGATCATCATTTTCGTTTCCCGAAAAAGTGAGGATTTTGGCCTGCCTGATATTCAATTCCGGAAACGATTAACTCCGTAGTGGCGCGTAGTTGAGACCAGCAAGCAAATGTTATATCTTCGTTTGAAGAAATGGTTACGTCCAGCTGGGTGATACTATAGATTTCAGTTAGTAGAAAGGGAAGAAGAATTACCATGCTGTCAAAAACAGGCGACCTTCCTTATTATGAAATTAGGGAGGGGCCATTTGTGCGAAACCGTGGCCTAGTGTGGAGTGCACCCTTAAGGCTAGGGTGTTTTCTCAGAATTTCTGTTCTCAAGGCTATGCTAATCTGGGAGTGTTTGCGAGTTTCTTGGTATGCGACACTTCCTTGTAATATGCAGTTTTATCGGATATCCCGTCAATCACTCTCCCCCAACCCCATCTTTGTTTTTGCGACTTTTGCTGACTTTTGAGAGCCCAATAAAAATATCGTAGCATTATGCTTTGACCGTGACAATGAAAGCCATGAACAAAGATCGGGAGCGTTGACCAGCTTTCGAATGAGGCATGAGAAGCAAAATAAACGCAAAAATAACTGAAATTCGAACCAAATTGTCAATAATTTTTCATTCCGACTTTTTCCTAAAATTGAGGGATAGGAGTACAAACTTCGAGATAAAAAGGACAAAACCAGAATAATACGCTCTCATTCACTTCAGATCAGGGTGCTGGAGTGATCCGTATTGAAAATTAATCACTTCGATATTCACATTGATAATGATTGGGACGTACAGGTCACTAAGTGTAACATATGTGTCTAACCAAGGGGAGGTAATTCTGTATAGGTCCAAATAGCATATATGCAAGGACAATGATATCATACCATGTAGTATGCATAAAACAGAAACATTTCTGACTAAGATAAATGAACTTTACTATCCCGTTCCATATCAAGTCATTACAAGGTCCGAATAAGCGCTTTTAACGAATGTAGTGTAGGAGATCATACAATATTTGGCCTACTCGTGTATTATAACCGTGCAATGAAGCCTACATTAAGGGTGCATTCCACACCTAAATGATGTGCGGTTAAAAATAGACATGGGTTCGGGTCTTCGGCCTTAAATATATGTGAAATCTTTAAGAAAACCCCTATAAAAGTATATATTTTCCGAATGGGCACACTCATGCCATTATTCCAGGAGGCAAGTGAGCTATTGAAATTGAAAATGAAAGACGTGCAATCCTTCTTAAACCTTCTTCAACTTTTCAGAAAAACTCCTTAAAATATTTGAAAATGTGTCAAATTCTACCAGCAACCCAGAGAAAACGATTTTCTTTTTATGTATGTTAAAATGTTTCCCGTCGCAAAGGACAATTTAAAATGGCGAAAAAAACAGGGGGTCGACCTACTCGTTTTTTTGTAAAATTTTATCGTCATAAAGGGATCATCATTTTCGTTTCCCGAAAAAGTGAGGATTTTGGCCTGCCTGATATTCAATTCCGGAAACGATTAACTCCGTAGTGGCGCGTAGTTGAGACCAGCAAGCAAATGTTATATCTTCGTTTGAAGAAATGGTTACGTCCAGCAGGGTGATACTATAGATTTCAGTTAGTAGAAAGGGAAGAAGAATTACCATGCTGTCAAAAACAGGCGACCTTCCTTATTATGAAATTAGGGAGGGGCCACTTGTGCGAAACCGTGGCCTAGTGTGGAGTGCACCCTTAAGGCTAGGGTGTTTTCTCAGAATTTCTGTCCTCAAGGCTATGCTAATCTGGGAGTGTTTGCGAGTTTCTTGGTATGCGACACTTCCTTGTAATATGCAGTTTTATCGGATATCCCGTCAATCACTCTCCCCCTACCCCATCTTTGTTTTTGCGACTTTTGCTGACTTTTGAGAGCCCAATAAAAATATCGTAGCATTATGCTTTGACCGTGACAATGAAAGCCATGAACAAAGATCGGGAGCGTTGACCAGCTTTCGAATGAGGCATGAGAAGCAAAATAAACGCAAAAATAACTGAAATTCGAACCAAATTGTCAATAATTTTTCATTCCGACTTTTTCCTAAAATTGAGGGGTGGGAGTACAAACTTCGAGATAAAAAGGTCAAAACCAGAATAATACGCTCTCATTCACTTCAGATCAGGGTGCTGGAGTGATCCGTATTGAAAATTAATCACTTCGACATTCACATTGATAACGATTGGGACATACAGGTCACTAAGTGTAACATATGTGCCTAACCAAGGGAAGGTAATTCTGTATAGGTCCAAATAGCATATATGCAAGGACAATGATATCATACCATGTAGTATGCATAAAACAGAAACATTTCTGACTAAGATAAATGAACTTTACTATCCCGTTCCATATCAAGTGATTACAAGGTTCGAATAAGCGCTTTTAGCGAATGTAGTGTTGGAGAACATAAAATATTTGGCCTACTCGTGTATTATAACCGTGCAATGAAGCCTACATTAAGGGTGCATTCCACACCTAAATGATGTGCGGTTAAAAATAGACATGGGTTCGGGTCTTCGGCCTTAAATATATGTGAAATCTTTGAGAAAACCCCGTAAAAGTATATATTTTCCGAATAGGCACACTCATGCCATTATTCCAGGAGGCAAGTGAGCTATTGAAATTGAAAATGAAAGACGTGCAATCCTTCTTAAACCTTCTTCAACTTTTCTGAAAAACTCCTTAAAATATACGAAAATGTGTCAAATTCTACCCGCAACCCAGAGAAAACG
>JAVTVY010018379.1:0-78763 GCA_036873755.1 Hanleya hanleyi
GGACAAATGTCAGATTAGCTACTAAAGAACCTGCCAAATCACTGGAAAACATAATAAGGTAAAGTCAGTTTTAATGATGGAAATCAGCAAAATTTTAATTACATTGGTTACTGGAGACAGGGTTCATAGAAAGTAACATTCACCCTGGTCATTGAAATAAAATCATGCACGCAAGGTTTAGATAGGAGAATACCCTGGTTTGTAAAAAAACATTAATTACACTCAACTTAGAGAGAGAAAAATTGTTTAAACTCAATTTGACTGGATTTCGGTTCGTACAATTTTGACTTCTATGAACCCCTGGTTATTTTATCATGCTACATGTATCTGTCTGCCAGTCCGCCTCACATTGTTCATGGGATAACTTTAAAATAGAAAGTTTATAGAACCTCATGCCTTGCATGAATTTCTTATGTCCAGAGGTTGTCATGACCTTCACCCAAGGTCATTTGAGCAAGGTCAATGTCGCCAGAGTGCAGGGATTCATACAAGTCATATATTTAACATCCCGAAAAAGGTGGTAAACTTTGAATGAAAACTCAATTTGGGAGTAAAAAATTACGCTTCTAATTTGCAAAACTCAATTTAAAGAAGATCTGTAATATTAAAGCATAGGAAAAAGACAATATTGGGGAGTAAAAACAAAGATTAACTGAATATACATTTTGAAAAATATTCAATTCAGCCAAAATTTAGTTTTTGACTAAATTTTTGGACTTCTATTAAGCCCTGGTATCTAACGTTATTGTCCTGTCCATAACAACTTGCCATCACTACATAGGGGTAATGATTCTTCAGCTGAACTTTACCTTTGCACATTTTTTGCTGAAATGAATGAATTCAGTTATCAAATCTTAGTTACATATAGTAAGAACCATTAGGGTATTGTACAGTTTCCCTAGAACTGTAAATGGCTGAATTATTGAAATTCACAAACCTTGTGACATTTATGTCAATCTGTACATCCATTATCATGCTTTATATGTGTTCATTACAGTGTCGATGCTACAGAGGATCCTTTCGAATTATGTATGGGCAGGATGGTAAACGATGCTACTCTTGGTGCCAATTGTGTAATGAAGGTTGTATACAGGAATGCATGTCCTCGTCTGTGCCTCTTTGCCACAGACATGACAGAAGTTATAAAGAGCAACGGGGAATTGAGATACGATTATGGAGTCAGTGATTTGCCATGGAGAAAGGTGTGTTATTAAATATTTCTTTTTTTTAAGAACAGGCCACAATCAGGCTTCACTCGACAATATTATGGAATGTTGTTATTGGCAAAGACAAAAAACATAGTTATTTCAGACCTTGCAAGCTGTTAATACAGGTACCACATATTGAAATTGAAATGAGCATTTTTGTAAGGAACACAACTTCACTTAAGCTGGAGTCATATTGACAGTCAAAATTGAACATTGTTACTGAGTCTAGCTTTTAGAAATGGAGCTCAGACCTTATCAACTGTCTTGTTATGCCCTCCCCCCCCACCCTCTATTTAGAGGGGGGCATATAGCGATCGCTTTGTCCGTCCATCTGTCCGTCCGTCTGTCAATCCGAATTTCTTGTCCGCGCGATATCTCGGTTAATAATTGATGGACAGGATTGAAACTTGCATGGAATGCGACCAGTGCCTCGAGGTTGTGCAGCGTAGAGTTTTTTCCGAGTTTCGGTATAATTTTCAAGAGTTATGGCCCTTTTTCTGAAATCTCTGTGAATGGGACTTGTCTGGGCTGGATCTTGGTTAATATTGTATGAACAAGTATGAAATTTGCCTGACATGTGGTCAGTGCCCCACAGTTGTGCAGCATAATGTTTCTCCCCGTTTCGCCTATATTTTCAAGAGTTATGGCTCTTCGTTCCTGAAATCTCTGTGAATTGGGACTTGTCCGGGCTGGATCTTGGTTAATATTGTATGGACAATTATGAAATTTGCAGGGTATGTGGTCAGTGCCCTGTAGTTGTGCAGCGTGAAGTTTCTCCGCGTTTCGCGTATATTTTCAAGAGTTATGGTCCTTTGTTCATCAAGTCTTTGTGGATTGGGACTTGTCAGGCTGGATCTCGGTTAATATTGTATGGACAAGTATGGAATTTGCATGATATGTGTGTCAATGCTTTCGGTTATATTTTCAAGAGTTATGGCCCTTGGTTGATCAAACCTAAGTGAATGAGATATATTTATTTATCCAGGCTGGATCTCAGTCCATAGCCGATTTGGACGGGGAAAATGGCTATGAAATTGTTATTCTACATTCCAAAGCAGACCACATAGGTCCTGAAGTATGAAATTGCCTCAAGAAGAGTGAATTGGGTGCTTCATAATTTCACCACAATATACTCCCAAGGAATGTAGATCTCATAACCAGGTCACATTTTTGGATTTGGCGAAAGCCCTGGGCGACCATCTTGCATCAAAACATTGTATTATTACTTGTTGGTCGATACTTGGAATATGTATTATGCGAGGCATGCTGGAAAAAGTGACTGAAACAGAATTTTTATAATTAGCCAAATTAGGCCTCCAGTGAGACCAATACAGAACAGAACAATGGCGGAGCAGTGTCAGATTAAAGCGGAAGGTGGGGCATTTTATTGAGCAATCTCTGATTGCTTCCTTGCTGTGTTAATATTGTTACTATTGTTATGTACAAACCTGCATACTGATGTGAATACATTTTGTCCCTCATAGCACTTGGAATATAGCACTTGGAGACACCATGGTGAAAATCTTAAGAACATGGAAGTTCTTTGTGTATGCTGAAAAGCAAACATTTCCACTCTGAGCAGATGTCCATGGTACATATAAAAATAATTAGCATCAAGAACAGAGGGGCTAAACAGTTTTACAATACATCCATTTAGTTTCATTCCTGCTGTGCAAGTGATCTCTCTTCATGTTATTGACAAAAGTTAGGTAGAGAATCATCCCATTGAGGAATGTGAACTACTTTCTTTCAGATATCCACTTCAGCTACAACAGACCACTCGGTAGAGAAGCTAAGTGATCATGAGAACACAAACCAGCAGATGACACCAGGCCCTAGTATCACTTCAGCTACAACAGACCACTCGGTAGAGGAGAAGCTAAGTGATCATGAGAACACAAACCAGCAGATGACACCAGGCCCTAGTATCACTTCAGCTACAACAGACCACTCGGTGGAGGAGAAGCTAAGTGATCATGAGAACACAAACCAGCAGGTGACACTGGGCCCTAGTATTGGAATTGAGATGAAAAATGGAGAAAAATACATTTGTAAACCTATAGGAAGATTAGTTGATACGATTGAAGACTCGTATGATTCAACAACATCTGATACCATTTCATATGGAAATGTTAGTGTATCTTTCTTAGTATTGATATAGCTTTTGTGCAGTTGGCATGCCTTCCAATATGGGCAGTAACTTAATAAATTAATTATCAACTGTACACTGTGCTTTTCTTTGTCGGTAACACCAACAATTTGATGTCCAAAAAGATCTCAACTCTTGTAAGTCTCTAAACTTTTATTTTGTGCATATATGTATGGATGTGATATGTTTCAGTGCTTGTCTTCATGTGCAAAAGAAGATGGAACTCTAAAACCCACACCCTTTGCAAAACGAAGACCAAAACGGAAAGTTACATATCCTACTGAGAATCCCAAGCAACCAAGGTATCATTGCTTGAAGATTTTATCTGTTGCTTGCTCCATATGTAGAATTAATATATACTACAGGTAGAAACAAGCAGTATTTTTGGTGTTAACAAAATTCACTAAAGCATGGTAGTAACTCAAAAATTGTTTCAAGCAGCTTTTTGTTGAATACCTCAGAAATTTTTGAATTAAATGTATTTCTATTCTTTCAATTATTTGTGTTGTAGGATTGAAGGAACTGTATCTGATGATGGTGACAGTGATTGCGATGATGAGGATAAACATGATGATGACGATGATGATGTATACATTGCACATGAATCTGACATATCTGGGAGTGAGAATGAGGACGGTAAGTGGCTAGGAAGTGCACATAATGTTTGGGCAAGAGCAACACTCAGTAAATTGGATCAAACATAGAGACTATGAAATAAATGTTCTCTGTCGGTGATACGTATGCAATCTCCAATTAATATCCTCAATCTATTTCAGCTTCAGGGGCCATTTGTGGTTCATGTGGCTAAATCGTTTTCTTCGACCATCATAAGTTTCTTACAAATAATAAATTTCAGCTAAAGTAAGAAGTTATTTTAGTAAACTTTTTTGGAAATATTTGTTACAAAGTTTGTTATGTCTGGCATGAATGTACTTTCAGAGTGCCTAGATGTGGATTCAAAGAACAGAATATCCAGTGAGTAGATCTTCTTGGGTAATGCATCCTAAATACTCCTTGACAGAATAGCTCAGTTGGCAGAGCGTCCGCTTTCGGGGCAGTAGGTCTTGGGTTCTATCCCAGGCCGGGTCATATACCAAAGACTATCAGGCCGTCTCGGTGAGGCAGCGCCAGATAAAAGAACGGTGGAAATCCGTCCTGTCCCAACACACGTACATACTCCTTGTGCTGATGTGAAAATTAAAAGCATGTCATTCAGTGAAAATGTGTTTGTTTCGGATGAGAAACTCAAAAAAGATTGCCAAAATATTACTACTGTACACAAACATAGCAATACTAACTAGACATTATTTTGAACCGGCATTCTAATAGATTAGATACTTGCATGCTGGTGTGATGTACTTTTTTAGCAGAACCTTCATCAGATGGTGGGCTTATTAAATCGCTTTTCATCCGTGATCCATCGTCAGTCTGTAATAACAATTCTTCACTATTCCAATGAAACTACTACATGGACTTTCAACAATGTTTGCATGCAGGTTCCCCATCTGGTCTAGTTGTACACCATGGGATTTTTTCCCTCGTCTAAGATGTTAAAAGTGACGTTAAACCCCACAACACACACACACACTTGAGGTACTCTTCTGAATTTTGATTTTTAGCTCATCTGGGCCGATGGCCCGATGGGCTCATGTCATGGCCTGACTGTCTGTCACCCATCGTCCGTCGTGCGTAAACATCATCTTCTCTGAAACCGCTTGGCCGATTAAGCTGAAACTTGGCATGCATGTTCCCCCCAATGAGTACACCAGAATTTGTTCATGCAGTGTCGATACGATTTCAAATATGGCTGCCATGGCGGCCATCTTCAATTTGTCAGTGAAATCTTGTCCTCATTATTTTTTGGTAACTACTTCATGGATCTGTCTCAAATTTGGTACACTGGTTCCCCTTTGGGTCTAGTTGTACAACATGTGTACTTTAGTCCAATTTGAATATCCAATATGGCCACCAGGCGGCCAGCTTGGATTTCCCCATGAACCTTTGTTATCGCGGTTTCTCAGGAACTACTTCATGGATCTTTCTCAAATTTGGTACACAGGTTCCCCTTGGGGTCTAGTTGTGCAAGATACCTTTTGTGGTCTGATTCAGAAATCCAATATGGCTAACAGGCGGCCATCTTGGATTTCCCGATGAAACATTGTTGTCGCGATTTCTCAGGAACTACTGCATGGATCTTTCTCAAATTTGGTACACAGGTTGCCCTTGAGGTCTAGTTGTGCAAGATACCTTTTCTGCTTTGATTCGAAAATCCAATATGGCCGCTTGGATTTCCCCATGAAACATTGTTATCGTGATTTCTCAGGAAGTACTGCATGGATCTTTTTCAAATTTGGTACACAGGTTCCTCTTGGGGTCGAGTTGTACAATATATCTTTTGTGGTCTGATTCAAAAATCCAATATGGCTATCAGATGGCCATCTTGGATTTCCCGATGAAATATTATTATCGCGATTTCTCAGGAACTACTTTAATGATCTTTCTCAAATTTGATGCACAGGTTCCCCTTGGTGTCTAGTTGTGCACGATACCTTTTCTGGACTGATTCGAAATCAATATGGCCACCAGGTGGCCATCTTGAATTTCACCATGAAATTTTGTTATCGTGAATTTTCAGGAAATTGCTGCTTGGATCTTTGGCACAGGTTCCTCTTGTGGTCCAGTTGTGCAAGATACCTTTTTGATCCATTTCGGAAATCCAATATGGCCGCATCTTGAATTTCCCATGAAACTTATGTTATCATGATATCTTTGAAAATTACTGCATGGATCAATTAGTGTAACTCATCTATTGCAGTTGTTTAGTAAAAATTTTTCACAGCTACTCTCTCCAGTTACAGCCAGATGAGCTACAGTGCCATGGCACTATCTTTTAATTGATCGGTATTATTATTCACACTTTTTCTATTTTCATCTTATTATCTCGCCTTACGAAGTAAAGGGAAGATATTGTGAGGGGGGGGGGGGGAGAGGATGTCGTCGTCGGTGTCGGTGTCCCCTGCCCCTGGAAATGATAAGGTTTCTGGTTTAGCAAGTTAAAAAAAAATCTAGAAAATTTAGAAAACATATTTAAAAAATATGGGGGTGGGTATGGCCCCTGGGGATACTACCCCTGGGATGCTCCAATGTTAAAATCCCTATGGATGAGTTTTGCGTTTAGCTGAAGTGCACATGTACATCTGTACTTAGAAAGTTCTCTGCAGTTGTCAGCTGTGATTGGATGATTATGAAACTTAATTGGTACACATGTTTCTTATGATTAGAGGATGTATGTATGCTATTTTTTAGATGAAATATTAATTTTTCCCCAAATTATGGCAAATGATAGAGTTTTGTGTTCAGGTAAATTGTACATGTAGGCCTCTACATGTATAGATGCACATGTACATTATAAATTTGCTGCAGTTGTCAGCTCTCACTGGATGATTATGAAACTTGGTACACATGTTTCTTATCATTGGAGGATGTATGTGTGCTATTTTTGAGATGAAATATCAATTTTTCTCCAAATTATGACAAAAATATAGTTTTCTGTTTAGGTGAATTACACATGTAGGCCTATACATGTATACATGTAAATGGTAAGTTTGCTGCAGTTGTCAGCTCTCATTGGATGCTTATGAAACTTGGTACACATGTTTCTTATGAAAAGTGGATTTACCTGTGCTATTTTTTAGATGAAATATTAATTTTTATCAAAATTATGGCACATGATAGTTTTGCGTTTAGCTGAAGTGCACATGTCCATCTGTACACCACAGTTTGCTGCAGTTGTCAGCTGTCATTAAATGATTATGAAACTTGGTACACACATTCCTTATGATTAGAAGATGTACCTGTGCTATTTAGGAGATTTTTGTTCAAATTTTGAGGGTTTTGTCTGAGTAATCTGCCAATGATCATGTACACCTGTACATGGAAAGTTTTCTGAAGCTGTCAGATTTCATTGCATGAGTCTGACACTTGCTACCCAAGTTCAATGTGGTTCGAGGATGTGCATGTGCTATTTAAGAAATATAACATTAAATATGAATTTTTGTCCTAATTATTGCAGTTTAGACTTTGTACGTTTCCATTGATAAGGTTGGGCCAAAATTTACATGTAGATCTGTACATGAAAAGATTGTTGAACCTTTCGTGGGATGATTATAAAACTTGGTGAACATGTTTTCCTAGGTCAGAGCTGTTCCGCAGTAATCACACACAGGACTGACCTATCCAGCAGTAATCCCAAATGGCACTGACCTATCCAGCAGTAATGCCACACGGGACTGACCTATTCAGCAGTAATCCAATACGGAACTCAACTATCCAGCAGTAATCCTAAACCAGACTGGTCTATTCAGGAGTAATCCCATTTGGGACCGACCTATCCAACGGTAATTCCACACAGGACTGACCTATCCAGCAGTAATCCTAAATGGCACTGGCCTATCCAGCAGTAATGCCACACGGGACTGACCTACCTACCTATCCAGCAGTAATTCCAGACCAGACTGGCGTATCTAGCAGTAATCCCACGTGGGACTGGCCTATCCTGCAGTAATCCCAAACAGGACTGGCCTATGCAGCAGTAAATCTCACACGGGACTGACCTATCCAGAAGTAATATGACACTGGACTGCAATATGCAGCAGCAATCCCACATGGCACTGACCTATCCAGCCATAGTCCTACATGAGACTGACCTATCCCGCTGTTATCCCACACAGGTGAAGCCTATCCAGCAGAAATCCCACATGGGACTGGCCTCCCCAGCCGTAATCCCATACAGGATTGCCATATGCAGCAGTAATCCCATACGGGACTGTCCTATCCTGTAATAATCCCGTACAAGACTCCTCTATCCAGCAGTAATCCCAGACAGGACCGGCCTATCCAGCAGTAATCCAACTTGGGACTGGACTATCCAGCAGTAATCCAACTGGGACTGGTCTATCCATCAGTAATAACACATGGGACTGGTCCATCCAGCAGTAATCCTACACAGGACTGGCCTATCAAGCAGTGATCTCACATAGGACTGACTTATCCATCAGTAATCTCACACTGGAATGTCATATGCAGCAGTAATCCCATGGCACTGACCTATCCATCCTACATGGCATTAACTTATATGCCAGTAATCCCACATGGGACTGATGTTATTGTATGTACCAGATAATCTATTCCAGACATTATTGTCTCTACCACATCACCTATTCCAGATATTATTATTTGCTCTACATGTATGCTTTCAATACTGCTGCAGCTTCGGCGGATGACCGTGCATTAGGCGAGATGTTGGGGTTCTCAGAACGCTTGTTTTATTTTTTATCCGACTTGTAACTTTATTTTGTGGGGCTTTGTGTGCTTTTATTTATTTGTATTTCCAAAGAGTCCATGCTGGCCTTGATGCGAGGCTTCGGTATGGAGTACCAGTGGGCAAGATAGAGGAGAGTGCGGTGTAACTGGTCTTTTTCACCATTCAGACCATTCACTACCCTTTGCTGGTTCATACTTATAGGTAGTCAGCAGTCACATATGTTGGAAGAAATCCTCAAATTGGCTCCACTGTTTATATTTACATTCTCGTTAAACTGGCGGAAGGATCTTTGTCAAATGTGCTGACATATGCAAATTCAAGATGGCTGCCAGGCGACCATGTTGGATTATCTTGTTACTGCTATTCCAAGGAAACCACTACATGGAATTTCAGCAAATTGTACATGCAGATTCCTCATCGGGTTTAGTGGTGCACCATGTTTTTGGCCTCTCATTTGCATATTCAAAATGGCTGTGTTGCAGCCATCTTGGATTTGCACTGGACAGTTTGTTACGGCTATGCTCGTGAAACCGGCTGAAGGATCTGTCAAATGTGCTAGACAGATTTCCTCTAGGTTATATAGTTTTGCATCATGTGATTTTTGACGTACATGTATGTAAATTTAGGATGGCTGCCAGGCGACCATGTTAGATTATCTTATTTTCGCTATTCCAAGGAAACTACAACATGGACGCATCAAATTATACTTGCAGGCTCCTCATCAGGTCTAGATGTGTCCTGTGTGATTGTTTTTGCACTAATTTGCATATTCAAAATGGCTGTCAGGCAGCCATCTTGAATTTTCACTGTACAGTTGTTACGGCTATTTTTGTGAAACTGGTGGAAACATTTTTCTCAGATGTAGAATACAGATTTCCTCGAGGGAAAAGTTTTGCACCATGTCGTTTTGAGGTTGTAAGCAAATTCAAGATGACCGCCAGGCAACCATGTTAGATTTTCTTGTTACTGCTATTCCATTCATATGCATATTCAGAATGACTGTTAGGCAGCCGTCTTGATTTTGTACTGTACTTTGTGACGTCTATAAACTGGTGCAATAAGCAAATTGTGTTGCACATAGGGAACAGTGTTGTTGCACCATGTTTTTTTTTACCATGCATGCAAATTCAATTGTAATGTTGCATAATATGTTACCACTATTCTAAGAAAACTACTCAATGGATTTTTAGCCCACCATTTGTTCAAATCACTTTAGTTTCTGTGGTGTGCACTTTTAGAATTTTTTTCTGATTTGAAAATCCAATATGGTGGCCAGGCCATTTGTCCAATATGGTGGCCAGGAAATTTGTTTATCATCTTTTCTCAGAATCTGCTTTTCTGATTAGGCTGTAACTTCACACATGGTATCCCCTTAAGGTCTAGTTGTTTGAGTTGTGCACCTCAAAATATTTTATCCGTCAATTCAAAATGGCTGCCAGGCTGCCATCTTGAAAATGCCACTCAAGGATTGTTATCACTTTATCTGAAAAACTGCTATAATGATCACTCGCTAATTTGCAAGTTTTGGCTCGAGGTCTAGTTGTGCACCTGTACATATTCATGCTCTCTGAAAACTTCCGGGGGAACAGCTAGTCGCTGCTACCAGTCGATTGGTTTGAAACTGATTCATGTTGAGCATCTAGGTACCTTTAGGTAGCTGTTGTTTGCCTAAGTCTATGCTTATGAAAGTGATGGAAGGATCTTTCTCTTATGTGGTTTCAGCTTTCCACTAGTATATAGTTTTGCACCAATGTGGTTTTTGACCTTGCTCACAAATTTAAGATGGCTGCCCAGCGGCCATGTTGAATTATTTTGTTACTGCTATTCCAAGAAATGTACTGGATAGATTAGTTCTTGCAGGTTCCTGCTGTGCTGTATTTGTGCACCATGTGCTTGTTTGTCTCATCTGCACATTCAGAATGTCTGGTGGGCAGCCATATTAAGTTTGTGCTTTATCCTTCTAGATTGTTGTTGTGCCCCATGTGGTTTTTGAGTTTGCACACAAATTCAAGATGGCTTCCCAGCAGCCTTGTTAGATTATATTGTTACCGCTATTCCTAGAAAACTGGTTGATGGATGTTCATCGAGTTGAACATGTATCATCCCAATATAGTAGCTGTGCACCATGTGATTTTTGCCTCATTTGCATATTAAAAATGGCTGCCAGGCAGTAATCTTGATTTGGGCTGTTCTTCTTCTGAAAACAGCTGGAAGGTCTTTCTTGAATGTGGTATATGGCTTTCCTCTAGGTTTTTGTTTTCAAGCATGTGGTTTTTGACCTTGTGTCCATACAAATGGACAGTGGAGTTGAATAATTTTGATATTTCTATTTGAGATATGAAACTGGCAGAAAGATCTTTCTCAAATGTGGTACACAGCTTTCCTCTAGGGTGGTGTAGTACATCGTGTGATTTTGTGCACATACACAAATGGCCACCTGTCAGCTGTGTTGCTTTAACAGCTATCAAATAAAACTATACTACATGCATGGATCGATACTGTACTGTACTTTAATGATATTCAATAGTGGGTACCAAGGTCTGTTAATGATCATCTTGTTATTTCATTTTAGGGGCAGAAAACATTGAGCCTAGTGGCACAACTGGATTTGAGAACATCGATGCCACTGAAGTTTCAAGTACTACAAATAGTGTGGAAGGTAATTCAACTTTCTTTCAAAACTTCCATCAGAAGTTGAAATAAATGATTACAACTGTTACACATCTGAAGACATTCAAGAATGAACATATCAACATAGTGATACATGACTGGCCCGCTGAAATTAAAAAGTTTTTGACTGATCTCCTTACAGAGGTCCTTGCTTTTTTTTTATGTCTAATGCTCTTTCTGTTCATTGCTGTAAAAGGTGCCTTTGAGTCTTGAATCTGTGAATGTAGGCTTGAATTTCTGACGTACACAGATGATTTCTGACCCTGGGGTCATTTTGGTACCGTCCTAGAAATGGTGGTGTGAAACCTACAAATGTCTGCTTGGTTTTGATTTACTCACATTATCATTTTCTGATCCCCTTTCTGTTCACAATTGTGGATGTCTATTGTCAGTGTAGCTCTCAGGCTTTAATACTGTCTGAATCACAGGTTCTTTGATCATTCCTAAAAATGTACATAATGTGGAACTGAACTTTGATCTCTGACTTTATATCCAGAATATGTGATTGTGTTTTCTGTTTACAACAATAAAACGTCAACCAGCGGATATCGACTTCGATGTCCGACATGTGCCTAGAGTATACTGTTAAATCCTAAAATTCTACAATAATTACTTATAGTGAGGCCACTGTATGAAAATAATGACCCAACACCCTGGTCCCAGAGGTGGACTGACTTTACTATGGCGCGAAGCTTGACTGAGGGGACTAGGGTCAAGTGGCATTGTTTTCATGCAATGGTCACACTTACCAGTATTTGTAGATCAGCAAGCTGTTTACTAGCCTTCCTTGCAGACGACAGAAAAGTACACATTTCGTCAGGTCACAAGTCAATAGTAATCACAAGTCATTTGTCTCAGGCCAACATTCCTGGAATCAACAATGGCAGGCTCAGTACTGCAAAAGTTCACTATGGGGCAGGTGAACTTATAAAGACTGTCTGTACAGAAGTTCAGAAAAAAACCCAGTGAAATTCTTAATGTCAACTCTGTTGAACTACCCTTGTGGTCTTTGACTTCCAGACACAGTGTGTGAGTCTCTGAGGTCCTATCTCTATACTTCAGTAAAAGTTAAATATTGTAGAACTGCCCTTGTGTCTCTGACTACCACACACTATGTGTGAGTCTCTGAGGTCCAATCTCTATACTTCAGTAAAAGTTGAATATTGTAGAACTGCCCTTGTGTCTCTGACTACCACACACTATGTGTGAGTCTCTGAGGTCCAGTCTCTATATTTCAGTAAAAGTTAAATATTGTAGAACTGCCCTGGTGTCTCTGACTTCCACACACTGTGTGTGAGTCCCTGAGGCCCATTCCCTTTACTCCAGTAAAAGTTAAATATTGTGGAATTAACCTGGGATCTCTGACTTCCACACACTGTATGTGAGTCTCTGAGGTCCATTCCCTTCACTCCAGTAAAAGTTAAATATTGTGGAATTACCCTGGGATCTCTGACTTCCACACACTGTGTGTGAGTCTCTGAGGTCCGATCCCTTTACTTCAGTAAAAGTTAAATATTGTGGAATTACCCTGGGGTCACCGAATTTCACACACTGTGTGTAAGTGTCTGATGTCCATTCCCTATTACTCCAGTGAAAGTTAAATATTGTAGAACTACAGTGGGATCTCTTGACTTTCACAAACTGTGTGTTAGTCTCTGAGGTCCATTCTCTTTACACCAGAAAAAGTTAAATATTGTGGAACTGCCCTGGTGTCTCTGACTTCCACACAGTGTCTGAGGTCCATTCTCTATACTCCAGTAAAAGTTAAATATTGTAGAACTACCTTGGGATCTCTGACTTCCACACACTGTGTGTGAGTGTCTGAGGTCCATTCTCTATACTCCAGTAAAAGTTAAATATTGTAGAACTACCTTGGGATCTCTGACTTACACACACTGTGTGTGAGTGTCTGAGGTCCATTCTCTACACTCCAGTAAAACTTAAATATTGTGGAACTGCCCTGGGATCTCTGACTTACACACAGTGTGTGTGAGTCTCTGAGGTCCATTCTCTATACTCCAGTAAAAGTTAAATATTGTAGAACTACCTTGGGATCTCTGACTTCCACACACTGTGTGTGAGTGTCTGAGGTCCATTCTCTATACTCCAGTAAAAGTTAAATATTGTAGAACTACCTTGGGATCTCTGACTTCCACACACTGTGTGTGAGTCTCTGAGGTCCATTCTCTATACTCCAGTAAAAGTTAAATATTGTAGAACTACCTTGGGATCTCTGACTTACACACACTGTGTGTGAGTGTCTGAGGTCCATTCTCTACACTCCAGTAAAACTTAAATATTGTGGAACTGCCCTGGGATCTCTGACTTACACACACTGTGTGTGGGTCTCTGAGGTCCATTCTCTATACTCCAGTAAAAGTTAAATATTGTAGAACTGCCCTGAGATCTCTGACTTCCACACACTGTGTGAGTCTCTGAGGTCCAATCCCTTTACTCCAGTAAAAGTTAAATTATGCAGAACTGCCCTGGTGTCTCTGACTTCCACACAGTGTGTGTGAGTGTCCGAGGTCCATTCCCTTTACTCCAGAAAAAGTTAAAAATTGTAGAACTGCCCTGGGATCTCTGACTTACACACACTGTGTGTGAGTGTCTGAGGTTCATTCTCTGAGCTCCAGAAAAAGTTAAATATTGCAGAACTGCCCTGGGATCTCTGACTTCCACACACTGTGTGAGAGTCTCCGAGGTCCATTCTCTATACTCCAGTAAAAGTTAAATATTGTAGAACTGCCCTGGGATCTCTGACTTCCACACACTGTGTGTGAGTGTCTGAGGTCCATTCTCTACACTCAAGTAAAAGTTAAATATTGTAGAACTGCCCTGAGATCTCTGACTTCCACACACTGTGCGAGTCTCTGAGGTCCAATCCCTTTACTCCAGTAAAAGTTAAATTATGCAGAACTGCCCACACTGTGTGTGAGTCTCCGAGGTCCATTCTCTATACTCCAGTAAAAGTTAAATATTGTAGAACTGCCCTCGTTTCTCTGACTTCCACACACTGTGTGTGAGTGTCTGAGGTCCATTCTCTGAACTCCAGAAAAAGTTAAATATTGTAGAACTGCCCTGGGATCTCTGACTTCCACACACTGTGTGTGAGTCTCTGAGGTCCATTCTCTCTACTCCAGTAAATGGTAAATATTGTTGAACTACCCTGGGATCTCTGACTTGCACACACTGTGTATGGATTCTGTCATGTTTAAAAGACATGCTGTTAAAACTTTCATCCCTTTGAAAGTTAAATTATTCTAATAATGCAGCCAGCTAAAATGAAAGATTTCATTATTGGGCAATATGTTTGTATGTGGATCAATTATACTTCTGTGAGTCGATAGAAGCTGGGTGGTGTCCTTTGCACCTTTAGATGCTCAGGGCAATCATCTTAAAACATCAAGACTTTTACATGAACACTGTGCACCCACAAGGAAAGGACTGTATGCACCCACAAGGAAAGGGCTGTATGCTGGCTATCAAAATGGGCGCATATGAACACATGTGCACTGGTTATTTCGAAATCTGGTCTTTTTTTGCAGCAAACTGGAAAGTAATTGAGTTTTGTTTCTGTTTTCTGTTTTATTTTTCTTAACAGCTCGTGTGGGAACAACAAATAATGCTGATGGTAAAAGGGCGTGGGACAAGAGGAATGCCTGCTACTATTGTAATACTTTAGTTACAAATATAAGTCGCCACCTGCAGAGAACCCATGCTGACGAAAGTGAGGTACTGTATCTAAGACCTTGTCCTACCTGAAGAAGTCAAAGTCCAGGTCTCTACATTTTGAAAAGCTGCGTCACCTTGGGAATTTCTACCACAACTCCCAAGTCCTTGTTTCTGGAAAGGGGGATTTACTGGTTGCAAAAAGGCCTCCAAGAGGGAAAACTGTTCCTTTGTGTGATTATGCTCCCTGTGTTTACTGTAAGGCTTACTATGTGAGTGCTGAACTCTGGCGCCATGATGCAAGTGCAAGTTGAAAACAGAGGAACTGTTGCTTGATGAACTGCCCACCCAGTCACTTAGAGCTGGTCGTGTGCTTCTGGCAGACTGTGACTCCAAAATCGTGAAATTGTTAAAAATCATGATTTTTTTAGTCCATTGAGAAATTACAGGGAGCGGTTTTGTCATGTACCAAAATTTAGGTCCAGATCAATAGACAAGGCCACTGTGACCCCAGAATCAAAGTCAAAGGTCAGTGTGACCTAAAAATGAGGAACTCATTAAAAATTACTACATGTACCGGTAGTTGTTAGTGAGTGGATTCCATAGGGGGAAATGAAGTGTCGCATGCCAAAAATTAGGTCAAGGTCAAAGGTCACTGTGACCCCAAAATCAGGAAATTATTAAAAATAATATTTTTGTGTCAGTAGATACATTAGGGGGACACGATGTGTCACATACCAAAATGTAAGTCAAGGTCAAAGGTCAAAGTCACTGTGACCCCAAAATCGTGAAATTGTTAAAAATCATGATTATTTGTGTACCAAAATTTAGGTCAAGGTCAATATTGTAGGTCACTGTGACCCCCAAATCATGAAATTCATATAAATCCTGATTTTTTTTGTGTCCATTGGAATTGATACATTGAGGGAAGACGACGTGTCGTGTACTAAAATTTAGGTCAAGCTCACTGTGACCCCAAAATCAAGAAATCATTAGAAGTCACATTTTCATATACCTGTCGAAGACGAAGTCGTGTAATGCGATGTCACATTCTGTCCATTCATCCATTAACATTTGTTGTCCATGCGATACCTTACTCGCATGGCAAAGAGGAGCCATACATTTTGAGATCAATTTGTCAAAGATCGCAGTGCCCCAAAACTGAATCAAGTTTAGCTGACTCTATGTGTTATATGTAGGATGGAATATTCAGAGTTCTCTCACATACATGTACATGGCATTTGTCCTGTGGAGTTGTCTCCCATGTTTGAAACAGGTACATTTGGTTAAACTGTTGTGAAATTAAAACCATACAATAATTTAATGGGAAAAGGGGTCATTTATGTACTTCATACCTGTTTATTAACTCAAGAACAAATATTTAATTCATCACTTTCTTCTTCCTTCATCAGGACTGCACAAATTGAAAATTATGCTTAACCTAAATATGGGTTACGCTAAATTTTTTTTGGTACCGGTAACCCTTCTCTGATTTGCATAACCCATCACCATTGTATACAGGTTAATATCCATAATTCAAGTGAACTGAAAATGGGTTCGGCATAATGAAAATTGCGTAACCAAACCTGTTCGTGCAATTTGTGCAGCCCTGTTCATGAAAAATTCTCTCGCCTGAAACTAATATTTTCTTGTGTTTGACTATTGTCGATTTCAGTATTGGATATTTGAACTCTTGACTCTTGATTTAAGGTCAACTTGTTACCAAGAGTTAAGCTCATATTAGTTTATCATTCAGTCGAAGATGTGATATATGTTACATTGTTAGAAGCACGAAATTGTAGGCCTTTCTCTGGATTGATAGCTACCAATTGGAATCAAGGCTAGTAAACAACCTTGAAATTTGGATTTCAGATATACGGGTGTATATTGAAGCCCCTTGGGCTCTTGTTGAGATTTGTCCTATGATGACAGTTGGTCATTTGATTGAATAAAATTTGACGTTGTGAATAACTGCAATATTTCTGTAATATTTTTTCGATGAACAATAGAGTGAACCAGTGGTGAGCTGGAACAACATTCTCACCTGTTGATATGTGTATTTAGGGTTTACATTGCTTTCAACAGCTTTGCTAATATTGCAACGGTCTTGTGGCAAGATGGGTCAGCTGTTGGTAATAAATTGATATATCAAGGGAAAGTTATGCAGTTAATATTGTTGGTTGTTGATTAAAGCCAAGCCAAGAATATTTCTGTGTTATGACACTAACATGTGGCTGGCCAAGTAAATGTCCTATTTCTCCCACCAAATGACTGGTATTCTTAGCGGAAGGCCATGCAGCTCTGGCGACTAAATCAGCAACTGGAAGGTTAAGGCGAGATACCTCTTTTGCTCAAAGACGTGGGTCCCTATTTCTTAGCCTCCCTGCAATACATCAAGACGAAATTAATAGTGGGCTTTTAGTTTATAACTTGCATATTATTGTTCCCCTGCCACGAAGTGTGTGTGTGTAGGGGGGGGGGGCTTGACTTGGAAATGCTTAATTCCCATCTGTCCATCCGAGTAGCTTGTTAGTACAACTCGAGAACTCTGACAGCTCAGGTAGGAAGTTGTTTTTTTAGTACACAGAGACTTGGTATGGATATGACTGCGATTGTTTTTTCACAGAACTGCGTCTTCCAAGCTGGCCGCTGTCAGCCATCTTGGATTCCATCCATCCTCAAAATGTTGTGAATGCGATATCCGGAGAACGATTCAACTCGACTTTAAACTTAGTGGTTAGTTAATTTCACATCAGTGAGAAGATGACTGGGATTGTTTTTCACGGAGTCTTCCAAGATGGCAACTGTCTGCCATCTTGGATTCCATCCATCATAATGTGAACGCGATATCTCAAACGATTCAACTCATCGACTTAAAACTTGGGGGTTAACTTCACATCAGTGAGAAGATGACTGGGATTGCTTTTCACGGAATTGCATCTTCCAAGATGGCCGCTGTCAGCCATCTTGGATTCCATCCATCCTCATAATGTTGTGAACGCGATATCTCAAGAACGATTCAACTCATCGACTTTATACTTGAGAGATACTTATACATCAGTGAGAAGCTGACTGGGATTTTTTTTCACGGAACTGCAGTCAATTTGATCTATAAATCATAAGATCTGAATGCGACATCTTGAAAAAGAACTGACTTATCCACATCCAATTTAGTACACTGATTCCTTATAGGAATACCTTGATCAAGTTTGTTCCACAGTTTTAATTACTAAATGCTGAGCATTTGTTTATTATCCCTCCGTAGTGTTCCCTCCCATTGACCAGAAGTCTGTCAGGTGTTCGTAACTTTTGATATCAACTTTCAACACCAAACTATAGTACGGTAATGCAAGACATAATGTCACTTAGAATTGCCTGCCTGCCTGCCAGATTGCCAGATTGTCAAAATTGCAAAAGTTGAACAGTTTCAATGTATATAGTGAAGTCTAAAACATCCATGCTTTTATAATACATTACACAAACCAACATGTATGTGTCCGCAAAGCAACACCACCATTTTTGTGCCAGCCATAGTTCTTGCAGTTGTGGTAGTCTGCTATATAATTAAGGTTTAATCTAGAATCTACATGTACATCTTGCTCTTAAATACTTCCCAAATATAACAGATTGTTACAGCGAGAACTGCCTCTCCATACATCTCTATGTGCATTGCCACATTATGTTTAAAGAACGGAACGGATATATGTTGTGCACTCTCCACTGGTCATTTGGCGGAGGATCAGGCAGCTACTCATCTTGTTGACCTACATTGACCAAATTTTGGAGGGTCACAGAGGTCAAATACACCAAATACACCTTGTCAGCGCGATAACTTGAATGCGGACATGTAGTGTAGTTGCTCTTTGTTATACAGATACTTGGTATGGAGGTGCAGCGGTTTCACCATCAGCTCAGCAAATAGGTTAGAACAACGGTTGGACGAGCTGGGGTCTGAACAACATGGCTGAGTGAGGGGTTCTCTGAGTTTTGGTCGACAGCACTTTAAAAAACAGTGGAAATCGGTACTTACAACAAGCAGATGCATAATCCACAATAGAACTAAAATACCATTAACGCCAATCGCTTACTCCTTTGATAAAATTATTGAAGAGCTTATGATAATTCGATGGTAGACGAGAGAATTATTCCAGTGTCTCATGGATGAGGCCAGTTTGAATTCAGATTTTTGATGTGATGAATTCTTCTTCTGTTCGCTGTTTTTGGATGAGAATGTTGTGTGCAAAAATTTGTCACTCGTAGCCGTCTTTTAAAAAGGACATACACAACAAAGTCTCTAAATTAACACCTTTAGGATTCGAAGCCCGTCGAGTATTCTGTCTCATTCCTTCACAACCACTTTACATACATAAATATATTTTAGATGACTGGAAAGATCACGATTCGGGCGTTCTGGACAATGCAAGAGGTTAATTCTTATGTTTATTTCGACGGTTTTGTTGCAGTTAGAAACCAGATATTCTAATAATATGCCTTATTTGTATCGCTAATTTCATCTACTATTTTACAAGTGACGAGTCCAACAGTTTGCATGTTGATAATAAACCTTTCAAACCAAAATAGCCCTACTCATTATTAGATATATGTCGCTTAGAAAAAGTTTAAGGTCATATTAAAGTTTTTTTTAAACAAATAATCCAATAACTTCCAAAACAATACAACTTTTTGAGGAACTGGGACAAACTTTTTCGGACTGTAGTGTATATATTAAGCTTCCCAATAACTGGCCTGAATCAGATAAAAAAATGGAGATGTTAGCAAGTTTGTTTTTGTTCCTTTTCCGACGTACATTTCTAGTAAATTGCTACTGTTTTCAGAAGATATTCTGTAAGTCAATGGATTGTTCACCAAACGTACTTTGATAACTTTGGGACAATTACAAGCGTCTAATCCGTCATCCATAATTCAGCCATCGTCCATTAGAGAATATCCGCGTCCATAATCCAAAGACCTATTCCATATTCCATATAACAGTTTTAGCACCAAATTCAAAAAGACAATCATAGTATACATAAACATAGGCTTGTTTCCTGCAAGAGAGAAGCGGTCAACAGTTTTCAATGATGCCGGCAAGACATGATGTTCCAAAAATATCAAATCCGTATCGCTGATCAGTATTCTTAATCCATAATATTCGTTGTAAAGTCATCTAAAGAATGATGTATCTCAGTCACGCTTTGATTGTGACTGTTCATATGAGTACCATCAGGATCTTGAAGTACATGGGTTCATATGGCCCCTAGCCCCGGGTTAAGCGGAATTAGACACAAATTACGAAACGTAACGCCATAGATCTTACAAGCTACGCTCGTATTTTCCTATCATGATGTATCTGAAGTCACGCTTTGAATTACATTTTGAGAAAGTTTAGAAAGCCAGTCACTTAGATGAAATTTCAGGATGGATGTGGGACCTACATTGATGACGTCATTGTCTACAGCGATTCATGAGAAGTTCATTTGCAGATAATTCGCGCACTGTTCAATCGGTTGAGCGACTCCAAGCTAACAGTCCACCTTGCAAGCTAGCTGGTGATCTATTTTTAGCACGCTCATCAAGCCGACGTGCGATATATTTCCCCACAGCGTAAAGATCTTCCACAGGCAGTGAATTTTGTAAAGCTAATCTTTCACTTGTGCATGATAATAAAGGGAAGAGTATGGCTCTAAGGAAGCCCTGATCACGGTTGATCTCTGGCTTGATAACGGCATTAGAATATATGTCGAAACGCAGCACCTGTGCCAAAGATCAACCGTGATGAGGGTTTCCTAATCCCCAGCGCCCACCAGGACTTAATCCACCCAGACAGCCAACCATGGTAAGCAATAAACCATACTCTTCCCTTTATTATCATGCATGTTACAACTTGTTCCACATTTGGTTTATCTGTTTTTTGCTTGCGCAGAATGTTGTCAACTCTTCATATGACCCAGTCAGTTAAGACGGCATCATCGTTTGATTCATACCCCGGTACCATGACAACAACTTCCCACTAAAGAGGCACTCGGGAGGGCCAGACCTAGTGAAAATAAGCCCAGGGAAACGAATGCCACTGGTGATGCGATCACGGAGAGCCCGCCTTCACCCACAGTTCAGAAGAGCCTAGATATCCAGCCGGTCCCTAACATTACTGTTCCCAGTCATACACCTGATGACATCGAACATTTTCTGGAAGATGTAGTGGATGTTCCTAGCGATGTGTTACAGGACGCCTATCCAGTGACTGACATCTATCGGTGCCATTGGCCCATGATACGGCGCTGTTTCCACCGTCACCGTCCTATTTAAGATATCTATAATTTCTGACTGACCGGTCGTGCGAAGGAGATATCAGCATTCGTGACTTCGAAGGGTCTGTTCCAGTACAAAGTCATGCCTTTTGGAATGAAAAATTATCCAGCCATGTTCCAGCGTCTCATCAACCGTGTTACTTCCGATTTGGAAGGATGTGGGACCTACATTGATGACGTCATTGTCTACAGCGATACATGAGTATCATCTACAGAGAACTCATTCGCGCACTGTTCAATCGGTTGAGCGACGCCAAGCTAACAGTCCACCTTGCAAAAAGTGAATTTGGACATGCACGTGTGACATTCTTGGGCCATGTAGTAGGTCAGGGTCAGGTAAAACCAGTAGATGTTAAGGTCAGTGCTATCTCGCTATTTCCAAAACGGCATCTAAGATTACAACACATATAGGGGAAGTGGGAAGTGGTGCCGACATACTGACTGCGTCACATGACTTCACAGAATAGTCTTCTGGTAAACCTATTCTAAAGCACATACCAAGAATCTAACGATTCCTGATATGTGTTGTACGCTTGGCAAACTTGGCACTTCCCACTTTATCAATGCAATCGTTAATGCGTTGAACAGGGAAGGTGTCTGTTTTAGTCAATGTGTTCACTTTTCTGTAGTCCGTACACATCCTGTAACTGCCATCTGGCTTTGGAAGGAGGATAGAGGGTGAACTCCAGTTACTATTACTTGGTTCAATGAAGTCATTGTCCAATAAATACTGAATCTCCTTTTCCAGATAGTTGTGTTTAATGGGATTCAAACGATATGGGTGCTGCTACACTGGATTAGAATCTCCGACATTGACGTCATGTGAAATTTCATCAGTCCGCGTGGGAATATCGGGAAACAAATGTTCATATTGACTGAGCAAAGTCCGAATTTCTTCCTGGCGCGCTGGTTCCTGATGACACAACTTCAGAACGGACTACACTTACAGGGTTACAGTACTGTTAGTGCTATCTCTGTCATTGTATAACCTTAACATATTTACATGGCATAACTGTTTGCTTTTACGCCCGGCGGGAGTCTGAATTACATAATTAATAAGGACCATAATATCTAGCCTTAAGTGGATTACCAGGAATGGGCAGCAAAGCCAGCACCTTCTCACCAGGTTTGAAACTTCGTTTAAGAGCATATATATAACCCAATTTCTGTTGATTCTCATTATTGCTTGATAACGACATTAGGATCTATGTCGAAACGTAGCACCTGTAGTAAAGAAGAAGTTGTCATCCGTAACCCTGTCCGTGTTGTACCTATTCCAACTTCCAACTAGATGTCACTAAACAAGATGAAATTAAACGGGTATTAACACTGATGCCTCGATCGGAAACATAAAAACTTACTGAGCTCACTACTTTATTATATTTTGACTGGAAGCACTTTGCATTAATGGTAACTACAACGCATTATTTAAACGAGTTTAATTTAAAAAGCTGAGACAGCCCACCAACTACCAATATACGAGTTGTCGGAGCATTTCCATCATAGCTCTCTAGATTTGTATCTAATACCGATTACGCCGGTGCTAGGGGCCGTGTGGTCATGTTATCCAATGTGCCACATGAACAGGTACAATAAAAGCGTACCTGAGATACAACACATATCACGAATCGTTAGATTCTTTGGTATGCTTTAGAATAGGTTAACCAAAAGACTATACGGTGAAGTCATGTGACTGTCAGTATGTCGACACCTCTTCCCACTTCCCACACATTGTAGTTTGTTGTATTTACTGTAGAACTTGTCATGATATTGATGCCCCATAATCATACAAACAGTACACCTTAAATTTATAATATCTAAATTTAAATCATTAGACAGAGATGAAAGCCATCTGAAATAGGCTAAAGGTGAAAATCACTGACGAAAGCAATCTTATTGCAACATGGTTATATCTGTTAGAAATGATTCTATCAGACACACAACGTGGAGCTCTGAAACACGCCTGGAGCTCAGAAACACACATGGATCTCAGAAACACACCTGGAGCTCTGAAACACACCTGGATCTCAGAAACACACCTGGAACTCAGAAACACACCTGGAACTCAGAAACACACCCCATAGAACTCGGTTTCCTGTGATAAATCGTTGTCGTTAGGAATGTGCGGAAGCGTCTTATGGTATTATTTCGTTTCTTTGTTTCATCATCGTCCCACAAGCAGCGTTTTATTTGAATATCCGGTGCCCTGCATCAAGAAATAATGTGGATCTCAGTTTCCGTTATTATGACCTGGATCTCTAATTCCTGCATCTGCACGTATGTGTGTGCGTGCGTGTGTGTGCACTGTGTGTGAACATTGAGCTTAGTTACCCGTCTCTCTTTTTGAAAGACATGGAGGCTCTGAAAAGAACCGTTCTTTTCTGTCGCTGTAAGACAGAATTGTCATTGCCACAGAATCAGGGTCAATAGGGCAAAGCCCATTGTGAGGCCAACGAGCCGTCGCTGGTTCCAGTGTGGAGGGTGATAGCACATCTTTCCATCTAGTCGACCCTGTCGAGGACCGCTTCTGTGAACTCTTCCAGGCCCTGGCATCGCCCCTCGTTGTCGTCGCCATCTCCAAACATGGAGCGAACCACCGCTCGGTAACCCGTGAGTGAATTAATCACGATCGCGTGCTGTAAAATGCGAGTCGCATAGGAATGGCTCTCCGGCATGGCTCTGCATCAGTAGAAATGGGTATGTGGGGTCCAGAGAGACGTGTTTTATAGACGATGTCACATACGCGCAGGTCGGGAATTGTGGGAAAAGGGCTATTGGGTGAACTTAACGCTCTAGCATAACGCATTGACGCCATGGTGTAGACAGATGAGAGAACAACAACAACAAGGATGACAAGTCAATCATTTTATTACCCCCCACCAGCACATCATAGCCGCGTTGCGTATGTTTACAATTCTCGTAAGCTCTTGTCCAATCAGAAGCCGTCGTTTGAGAAAGTTCAATCTTCGGTCAGGGTCGCTCTTGGCCTAAGCGTCGTCCAGCAGTCCAGGATACCGTTGAGGCAGCATGTTCTGAAACAGTTGTTTGTGCATTCTGCTTATTTTCCAGGGCCTTGGTGGGCGGTAACCCCACATCCTCTTCCAAGTGACGCTTTATGCTAGAGCGTTAAGGTCACCCAAGAGCTTGGTCTTCAAGATGGACCTGTGTGTGGGGTCACCTTTCATTTCAAGCGGCAGCAGGCTATACCGTTCATTGATGGCCATGGCTGTTTTACTGATGTTAGGGCGCATTTGGATGTACGCATGGATGGGTTGAGAGCTTGGAGCTTTCGAAGCTGTTGAAGCTCGGAGCTCTCGCGTTAAGACGGGCGTTGGAGCTCTCGGAGCTCGGAGCTCTTGGAGTCTGAGCTCGGAGCTCGAAAGTGACGTCATCGTGCGCATGTGCACACACATGTGGTGCACCCGCACCCTGTTGTACCCTATGCTCCACGGACATTGGGAAATATGTCATATATATATATCAGCATTTTGAAAGCCATGGGTTATTGAGGTAACCAATAAATTCAACGCTTTATATTTCAAAGAGACGAGCATATTTTAAAGGGTCAACGGCAGCCATCTTGAATAATTTTTTCTGTTATTCTTGTTTGTTTTCGCCAATTTGTTGTGTGAAGTATGTACTGATTGAATTTATCCCAAATTTATAGTCAAATATATCACGATCAGTGATCGAGATCATCCATGCGACAACTCATCATGACATAATAACCAGGAAATGCCTCATGGCGGCCATCTTGGATATTTCGATTTCCCCAAGGATGCCAAGGTGGCATCATCCGGTTTCGTGATCAGCGCATCGAAAAGATAAAGAAACCATCAAAAAACATTAGGTGGACTGTATTTCCAGGTTTCTCGACCTGCTCCCGGACCAATAACGATCTACCGGCGTTTATAGCTAGATAAGGCTTGTGGTGATACACACGTTACCAACAAAAACTGATGGTCACAAAAAAGGATTTATTATAGTGTATCCTAGAACATGACTTTTACATTCGAATTAAAGAATACAAGTAATACAGGAAAACAAGCTTGCATCCTATGCTTGATTGGTTCTGCAGGGTAAATTACTCGTGGTCCAGGGTTGGCTACTGAATGTCGGATCAGAGCCTTGAATAATTCCGAGCAGTAAACAACTAATTCAAAATTTTAATCTTAAATTTCAATTCTATATTTGAAATCTTACTACATGAACCTCATTGTGAGCACTAACTGCATTACTTGGCGATATAATATTTCATATTTCAGTTTTTACTACCTGGCTTACACGGAATACTATTTATTTCGAAATTCAGAATGGGCATTATGTCCTAGTCGCTGAAACGAGATATTGCTAATATATAATTTGATCCATCCGTGTCTTGGAGGAAATTGATAAGGTTTTCCGAACAAATACAGGCCGGAATTGGAATATGATGTAGTACAGATTTTCGTCAACAATGAAAAGACAATGACTATCGATCAGGGCGATCCTATACCTTAATGGACTCTTTTGTCTTCCATTCCAATCGGCATGTCGACCATTCCTGCCATTATAACGAACGCGTAATTAGTGTGGTGCAACGTAGTATATTCGTATATTAGTTTAATCGAATATTTATCTTACAGGACGACAGAATAAAGGCTAATGTGAGAAAGCCCACAAATACGTGTCTAGCGCAAACAAGAGAGTAAGTATTTGTGTTTTATTCTTTTTTATACGTATTCCAACATGGATTTTAACCAGGACAGACAAATACATCATACAAACGGCTGAATGTGAAATTGTGGCCATTGATTATTTCATGTTCAGACGATCATGATGTACCCTTCCTCATTTCATTTGGAACGACGAAGTGTCATAATTCAGTCTGATTTGAGATTATTAATCTCTTGCATGGGACTTAAGGGTGACTGTGTGGGTTATTATATCCCATGATCCCAAGTTGCAGGTACATCACATCCAATGAGCCGTTATTTCGAAATGATCGCGCCTTTATTCTTAATCCACTGTGATAAAGCTATGCAAATCAATTGCGGACAGAAGGCCATTGTTTAATATCGTATTCAAACGTTAGAGTCTATCTGTATGCTACCGAAGTAATATAATAGTGGGATTCCAGAACAGAAAGAACACCAGAACGTACAAGATCAGAATGATCACGAAAATGGATCATTTATCCCATTTATTCAATATATATATATTGCTATCGGCAAGCCTAGCTTACGGTGATGGACTACCAGAGAAAGTTTTCACAGAACCAATATTCGAGGGACAGTCGTCGATACATCTTGCGTTTCATATGAAAGAGGACTTTCGATTATTGACGGGGATATTGTTCTATGGACGACGGTTGAATATTGAATTTCGGATCTGATGCCTGCTATTCGACCAAAGATGATCCGTGCGTGAATCATATAGTACCTTAAGAAGCATGTGGGATGAATGTGGGTTAGAGTGATGCAGATGCGTGTGATATGCCTGTAGTTATCACCATAACGTGACGGCAGAATTTCTAACATGAATGGTTTTGAAAATTATTAGGCTAGATATGCAAAAAGACAACAAATCCACCAAATAATATTAAAATATTAGTATTACTTCATTCATATTGTCATCTGATGAAAATATCAAACAACCGTGGTGCTGAATACTATAAGGGTTTCTACACTTGTTCAATGCATATTCCCATGAGAGTTATCTCCTAATATTCTGACACCTCAGAGTGGCACGAACTGATGCTCATTCTTGCAAAGTAAACGGTAACCGTGATTCTTTAAGGGAAAACCTAGCAAACGTCGGGATGGTTGTTACCAGTAATATTGCTGTCAATGACTCCACGCCCCGAATACTACATACATTCAGCGACGTACAACGCGCGCTGGCATTTAACAATATATGACCGTTTCCTCCTCGAACGAATCAACTAACCGAAAGCACCGTCTGCCAACTCAGCTCAGGCGATATTCATGTTAAACACTACTTAGATTAAAGTGCTAATGCAGTGAAATTGTCAATTTCTTCTTTATCATGAAATTTTACGGTTTGGGATTTCTGGTTAAGTTAATAAAATTCTCACAGAGACTTTTAAACAGGAAGATATTATATTTTGCTACGAAACACAAGGGGGCTAGTAGATAAAGTGCGACATTTACGGTCGCCATGTTTTCGTGTGTGTGACGTCATAAGTATGACATGCCGGTCGACGAGCAAGCCGGCGATACTCATAGCATATGGCGAAGGCCAATCTCCATAAACTTAATTCACATTGTTGTTGACTTAATACTCTCAATATCTAAGATATTTCACTAATATATGTTTCGAGATCATTATCTTCTTGATGAGTGATGGGTGTCTATCTGCGTTATAACATCCCAATTAATGAGCAGCTATTTCGAAATGATCACAAATTTATTGCAATTAAAATGTTATTTTACAAGAATTTCTCTGTATGCCAACGAGCTAATGTAAGATTTTGATCTCAGAAAATGAACAGAAGAAAAAATCGCACAGAAACATGCAAGTGCATTATGATTAAGAAAATGCATAATTTATTCCACGCATACATGCACTGGCTTCGGCAAGCCTTACTTGTGGTGCTTGGCTACCAAGGAATTTTTATACCGAATCGACATCCGAGGGACAGTCTTGCGTGTTTATTGTAATGAATTTGGTGCTGTCATACTAAATAGGTATTTCGATTATTGACGCGGATATTGTTCTATGGACGACGGCTGACTATTGAATTTCGGATCTGACGCCTTCTGTTCGACCAGAGATGATCCGAGCATGAATTTTACCTTCGTGGAGCATATTGTGTAATGAATGTGGGTTAGAGTGATGTAGATGCATGTGGTATGCCTGTTGTTATCACGATAACCTGAGGGCGGCAGGATTTCTTACATTAATGGTTTAGAAAATTATTAGGCTAAATATGCAAAAAGACAGAAAACCAAAGAATATTAAAATAATAGTATTACTGCTGTTATATTGCCATCTCATGAAAATAGCGAACGACCGTGATGCTGAATACTATAAGGGCTTCAACACTTGTTCGGTTCATATTTACGTGTGAGTTATCTCCTAATTGGCCGACACCTCAGAGTGGCACGAAGTGATGCTCATTCTTGCAAAGTAAACGGGAACCGTGATTTTTCAACAGAAAACCTAACAATCACGAGATTGTTACCAGTAATATTCGTGTCGTGTACTGCAAACCTTCAATGACGTACACTATAGGAACGTTTTCTCATTGAACGAATCAACTTACCGTCAGTATCCTCTTCCAAATCTGTTCAGGAAATGTTAATGCAAAACACTTCTTAGATTGAGGGCTATTATCGATAATCGGAATCAACGAAATGGTTAATTCGTACCCGCTGTAAATGAAATAAATGAGCACGATATGAATAGTTTCCTTTGGATTTATTTGATTCGTTACTTCATCGTAGTACAATGGACACTGGCCACACAGGGTTTGCGGTGCAACACGTTCCTCCGCACCACCTAACGAAAGCTTGATGTAAAGCTATTTACAGTATTCAATATTGTATACGATGCCGAACCCTTCCTTCCAGAGCAAGATGATTTAGCACGATAGTTTAGCTTCGCAGATTTCTTGATGCAACATAATATGAGACACTTCTAAAGCATCATATCTCTTCGACTTGCCCTAAATCGAGCAAGTCAAGCGGGCATTCTCTCTCGTCGACTTTATGACAAAAGAGATGATTACAATTTCGACATCGTAAACTATCCCTTTCTGGATAGTAATATTCCAGTGGGACCTGCATATGGCGTATACATATCTCGCTTAGTAGCATTTGCTAGATCCTGTGTTAAATGTGATGATTTTAATCAACGTCACAAAACATTGTTGCAGAAACTTATAAAACAGGGCTATTCCACCAAGCGCCTCCACTCAAAGTTTCTCAAATTTGGCGATACATATCGCATGCTGATAGCAAAATACGAACGTAGCGTGCAAGATCTATGGCGCTACGACGGCTGGATTATGAATGACGGACTAGACGCTTGTAATCGTACCTTGTGTCTATCCGCTTAACCCGGGGCTAGGGGCCGTATGAACCCATGTACTTCAAGATCCTCATGGTACTCATATGAACAGGCACAATCAAAGCGTGACGGAGATACATCATTCTTTAGATGACGACTTTACAACGAATATTATGGATTAAGAATACTGATCAGCGATACGGATTTGATATTTTTGGAACATCATGATGTCTTGCCAGCATCATTGAAACTGTTGACCGCTTCTCTCTTGCAGGAAACAAGCCTATGTTTATGTATACTATGATTGTCTTTTTGAATTTGGTGCTAATACTGTTATATGGCATATGGAATAGGTCTTTGGATTATGGACGCGGATATTCTCTAATGGACGACGGCTGGATTAGGAATGACGGACTAGACGCTTGTAATTAGGGCGTTAGGAGGCATTATACATGAACGTAGACTTTCAGTGCTGAACAAAATGGCAAGGTGAATTACCCAGTTGACATTAGGCCCCCTATATAAGGCCCAATTTTCCGAAGCGCTCCCCTTTTGGGAAAAAAGAAAGAGTAAGCCAGTTCGGACATTGTCTGGAGTACAAGTGGTAAGCGTGGCAAATCTGATTCGAATAATCCTCTTCAGTTCTGAACAATTCACCAACATACAGGCAGGTAGACACCATGGTGGCACGAAACTCAAATAAAACGCGATTGGACAGCTGAAGTAAAAGCGTAAAACGAAGTAAAAGCGTTCATACCTCCTACAGAAACGGTCAACCCCTTTCTCTAAACTTAACATTCTTTTAGATTTGACCACGGCAACCATTACTACCAACTGCCACAACTGCTGTATACCGCCGGCCAAATGCTGTCGGTCTAGAACGGTAAAATTCGTCAGATCCACAATACTTACTTGTGAATCCATTTTATGATATCTAATGGCGAAGAAAAAACTCATCAGCGTGAATTTTTGCAGGAGATGTTTGGATACAGTGAGTGTAATAGTTTATGTTATTAACCAATTACCACCAAGTATCTTCGAGCTAGAATTTCGAAGAACGGGTGTTACTGGTAAAGAACAAAATTTTGTCTAAATTACAATTATTATAATACATAAATAAAAAGTTCAATGGCTTGTTCACCCAAGAATGCCGATCTTCTACAGGGTCGCAAAACTGTACTTATATATAAAATATATACAAAAAAGTGTTTGTAAAAAATTAAGAATTATATCAGACAAGAAGATATAGTTGATATTAATGACTAGTAGCCGAGTAGTTAGTAAAAATGGCATAAATAGACTTTTAAAATCTCCATTTGAGATTGGTAATCTCCCTGCCATTAATCTATTTTCTCGTATTTTTCGTTGTGCACACACGTCACATAGCTCAATCTTACATATCAGGATAAGTGGTGTATCGATGGCATCTCTCTTTATCTTTCATCAGACGTCTTGTCAACCACATACATCACGAGATACTTGAAAATGGATGTTTTTTTTCAAGAATTGCCCCCATACGGTATCGGTATCCAGCCAATACTTCATCGACAGGTTAATGCAATACCCACAATAAAATGCATGATCAGTATCGGTCACTGGTCGTATCTAGATAATTTCACTTTAAACAACAGTTATTAGCAGGAATAAATGGATGTTTTGGTCCCATTACATTTAATACCCTGCATTTATATCTGCAATTCGGCCAACACCCTGCCGATCAGATACAAGGCTCAGATCATAATTACATTAAGCAGTCTTCGTCCATAGCAAAGATCTGGACCTAATAGACGCTTATATCATCAACTGAAAGATGTCTGAAGTGCATATTCATAACACTGATATTAATTTTCTAGCGTATGTGGTATCTCGATCACAACTAGGCTGTGTCCATCGGTTTGTTGCTGGTAACGTGTACAACACCTAAAGTGGTAACACACGTAAGAGGTGAGAAAACGGTTGACGGTAAGAAGTTGACGGTAGGGTTAAGAAGCTGACGATGTGTGGCGACTACAGAGCAAGCTGCATATGACTCCACAGGAAAGTCTTCCGCGGCACCTTACATTTAGACTAAAATACGGATTTCACCAACATATAGGACACACAGGTGAACTGAGTTGCGCATAAATGACATGCCCCGACAAGCTGTTATAAAAAGGCATCGGAAATATGTTTCTCATTGCGAATTTGTGCGACTTACCAAATATATGGGATATTTCTGGTTTGTTGGTATGGAGGTAACTATCAACATTTTGAGTACGAGGGTTTACTGACCATATATTTTCAAGATCATAGACGTCAGATCCTACACTCAATATTCGACCGTCGTTCACAAAATAATTTCCGCGTCAATAAATAAGAAAAGACGAGTTCCTGCAAAAGTTGAAGCTTTCAAAGATACCAAGAGATACGTATATCATGTCTTGTCGGCTTGAAGAAGCTGTGGACCGATAAGAGACAGGCACATATTGGACATGAAATGTTGATTGCCCGCGCTGCACAATGTACTTTGACTGCAAGCCCATCACGCTGTCTTCTGGCTTCAATAACACCTGTTGACCTGTGATCTTTTGCAAGAAAACAGATTGCGTTTGTTGAGTGTTGCTCTCTGCTGAGTGTAGGCAGTTCAAAACGATGGTTACGACCGTAGACGATAATTAAATGCACCATTAAAAGGATTGTGGAAAACGATGCCGGTATACTGACAAGTCATATGATCTCACATACAAATACGCTGAAATCAATGATCCCTGTGATTATTGTATCCCAGCCACGCTTTTATTGTAGTTGTTTATGTGGACGTCTTGAATGGCATGACCACACGGCCCTCAACACCGGATTAAACGATATTAAATACAAATATTTCAGCGCGATGATGTAATAGCCATACCACGCTACCTGTTGGAAAATGACGAACTGTGTGATCAGCAGATAGAATAAACGGCCCAAACGAGGGAATATGTATAGAATGCTAGTTCGCATTCAAAAGAAATACCAGTGGGACCCGACGCCGACCAAGCGCTTCATTCTTCACCATGTTTGCAATTCACACTGACATAAAGTATTACGAAAATCCCGTGTGTGCCTCCACTGGCCAAAATCTCCCAGACAGCGGCCCCGTCAAATGATTCGTTAATTTCTTCGAATTGAAGATTAAAGGAATAGTAAACTCTGCGTAAACTCGTGCTCGACATGACAGAATTATGCCTTCAGATTTCAAAAACACGAGTAGAAAAAATTAACAAAATTCTACAGCTGAGTAAACACCGATTTATCGATCACACTTTAACACTTTGTGATCTGCGACATGTTGGAATGACTGACGTTTGTGGGCCATACTATTTTTATGTAGATGGCGCTGCGAGAAATATGCCTTTGTCATCCGAGCTCTATCCCATAAGGTAAAGCATTAAACAACAACAACGGCAACATTAGCAGCGTTTCTTCTACTGCTATCGGGTGATATGGCCTAATATTCTTGCCTCAGAAAGAGAGCTTGTGAAATCATATGCAAAATGCCACATGTCAACCTGTATATCAATTCGACATTCATATATCACGATCCTCATAATCGTCTCGCAGCGCAAAGAAAGGTCCACCGATCTGTCAAAAGCCATCGACAGAATAATTTACAATTGGTCTCCATATTATTAGCTACTCTGGCTTGGGCCCAACTACGTCACAGGAATAATGTCAGGTGATATTTAAAGGATTTTCATTGGCTAACGGCTCTCGGGCTTGTTAAAATGGCGACTTCCACGGATTATTGATCTGGGCAATAGTTCTGATGTTCAAAATGATCTCATTCATTCGGAATTACTAGAAAAGCTGATTTGTTTTGTTTTTCGAATACTAATGATATAGTTCTTTCGATATACGTATGCATCATCTTAGGGTTTTCTATTCCTTTAACGTATCTGATATTGTTTTGTGTGGGATTTCGTTTCCCTCGTCCAAACCTGTGATACTTTCAGTATGTAAGGTTTAGTCTTGTATAGACCATAATGCCATGAATATTAAGCTCCTTGTTACGTTGCAGCAGATGATTCTTTCGCGACTGGATCTTTTAAAATGACAGTTTCGATAAAATATAAATAGCCCATCTTGTTCGCGTGCTTCATTCTCGATTGGACATCCGTGTCAAATTTTATACCCGCTCGTGACATACATCGTGAAAAAATTTGGATCAATTCAGTATTTCAATAGTGTTTTTTTTGTATTTTAAATGGAATTGGGATTTCAAATAATTACAACAGAGAAACAAGCAAAATATCAATTATCCCCGTCTGGATAGAAATTCTCCGGAAGACCCTGTATATGTCAAAACATATCTCATCTAGTAGCATTTACTCGATCCAGCGCAAACGGTGGCCATCATAATCAAAGTTATAAATTAATATTACAGAAACTGTTTCGACAAAATTGGACTACCACCGTTTCAATTCCAGGTTTATCAAATTTCCTGGTGAACACTACACACTGATGGCAAAGTTATATCGCAGGATTTCTCATGCAAGATGACGTAGTTTGTTTGTAATACGCATGTTTTGGGTTACAGCGCAGTGCCAAAGAAATTGGAACTCTTTTGCATAGAAGATTAATTTAGCCCATACACGTCAGAAAGACAGTCCGAGATATTAATATGTATGATCCTGTATTACAGGTTTAAATTCTGTGGCAAAAATGTATTAGATTGCGATCTTCGTTTATAAAATTTAATGAAGCTTACAAGTTTCATAATTATAAACAACAGAAAAGTGTTCTCGTCACATCCCAGACAGTCTGACTCTACCATAGGTCACATGAGACACCTAATTGTTCCTTCATAATGAAGAGCTCAACTGCTTCCCCATCTCAAAACTTGAGTATTCCTCTGACCCGAGAACTGGAGACATTATCATATCAACATTGTGTAATGCCAAGTCATCATGATGTTCCTATTAACCGGTTTATACTCGCATCTTTATGGACTTGGTCGTCTCTTATGTAAATGCACAATAATCTATTTTGGGCGAAGTTTAAGAATGCTTATTTTAAAAGAATAACTCATTCATCCGAAGAACATCTACATATGGCTCTACAGTTTAAGTAACAATAACACTGGAAGGCAATCTAAAGCACGGTGTCAGGACATTTCGAAGTTTCGGAATCCGACATATCTATAAGCGACATTTCGATAAGCGACATTTCGATATGTAAGATTTCGGCAAACCTTGAAGAGTACTTCAATTCGGCACCTTAATGTTTCCGGCCGAATTATACTAAAAAATAAGATTCTCACATTCTTTTATTAACATATATTTAACATATAAACAGACCATTTCTAAAGTTGACAGTGTGACATTTCGGCAACTTTGTCCATGTATGCAGTTGGTTGATTAATTATGTATTTACTACTAATAGAATATTTACAAAGTATCTAAAAGATTACAAATTATCAATACTTGCGAATTTGCGTTTTGCATTATGATAACCTGTCTTTCTAAACCGAATACATATGTGGGAAAAAGCTGCCGATATGTTGCGGATACTCAGATTCAATGAATCTACAACTTGGTAAGCCTAAAAGGTCGGCTTATATGGTGAAGATATGTTAAAAAATGAATGAGAAAATCTTTATTTTTAGCAAAAATTGACCTTTAAAGAAGGTGACAAAATGTCACTTGCCGTAATATTGCACACCGAAATGTCGCTTACCGTAATGTTACATACCGAAATGTCAAAATGGACTACTTACATGATAGTCAGCTAAAATGGCATTTCTACAGTCATCGACAGATTTTGTGCTTTCTTCGCCAGTTTCATCGAATTTGAACACGGGACTTTTTCGCCATGACAGTTCTTTTGGAGCTGCTAAGCGACCATCCTAGTTCCTGGCATAACGTGGATGTTTGCGGTCAAAAGAGATTTTTTTTTATAAAAGAGCAAAGTATACTTCATCAATATTCCACTCATGCTGGTATTCATGTCCGATTCTGTGACATGTGATTGCAGCCTGCAACACGAGGAAGAATTACATTGTCACGCCTGTTTTTATTTATCCACTCCGATGATAATTCATAAATGATGATTCGTTACCCTAGATGGAATCTGAATATGTGCAAATCTCCATCCTCTGTCGCTTTCCAGCCAAGAATTAGTCGGCATGGAAATTCAATAACCACCATAAGTTGTATGATTACATTGGATCACTGAACGGTCATACATCAAAACCATTCAATGGAGCAGACAAAGTCACGTATAATATATCCGTTGATGTAGTAAACATCGATTCTTAGCTACATCTTGCTATAGATTAATGTGTTATTGTTTGAATGTAGGTCATTTTCACTCCTATGCTTTTTCCGGTTTCTGATATCTGATACTTATGCAATTTGTGCTTGTTTAGTACAGGCGACCGCCACATTTAAGCGCCAAATAATATGCTAAATATCCTGTTTGACAGACATCATGGGAGCACAAAGGAACTAATGCAAATTATCAGTTCTATTCTGCTATACTGGTTGCATATTTAATAGTTATTAGCGAGACTCTGTGTGCCTGATTAACCACAGGCCTACATAATTACCACTGCCGGATCGCGAATTTTTGTCAGGGTACATACGTTATTTCTAAGAGGCTCCATATTTATTAGTTGTACCCTTAAATTATTCAAAAGGCACAATCAAAAGTAGGAACTAGCCTGACTAGATGTAATCAGGGTATGACAAACGGTACTTTCAATCCTAGCTGTCTGCTATTAAAATCTGCTAGTTATCGTAACTCAATCGCTCGTCGTTGTTTAAATCTTGCTTGAGCCGAGATATCTGTTCGAGAAAGACCCATTAGAGGTTCGGTGTCAGCAATTTTCGACGATTTAATGAAGCATTTATCTTCTGTGGCTGAGAAAATATGGATCATCTCAGCAGTCGCCAGTGATGCACTACCTAAATGGACTGCTGTATTATTACATACTGCGTCAAATCTCTCCTATGTGGGTGTTACATGACACGGTCGCCTCACAAGAGTTGCGATTTATGTTCTTTAAAATGACCGATGAACAATGATCAGCAGGCGTGATTGTACGGTCTTCTATGCTGTATGTATCGTGTGCAAGGATACAATATGCCCAAGGCGGTGAATAGTAAAAACACACAGTAAAGCCCTCAAATGGTAACTGTTTTTTTTAAAGACATTCACCAAGAGCATTTGCACGCTGAGGAGTTTAGACCTACAAGTAGCAGCTCTCTCTTGTTGGAGCGGAGGAGATCTATGTACAAACAGAATTCACTTCGCATAATGTCCCTCATCCAAGGAATCGGTCAAACGAAAATAGGTCACATACTATATATATCTGGTTGCCCCTGCGCCTTTTCTCCTTCCTCATGGACTAAATGAACAGCTTTCAGAAAATGTTTACCCCATTTTCTGAGTTAGTTTATTGCAGGCCAACTGAGCAAAATCTGATAAGTTGTTAAAAATCTTATCGCAAGAGATGCTGGCCAAATCAACAAGACTTCATCCTCGTGAATCTAAAATTGATGTGCATGTAACAGCCAGCATCACATCCGGCGTTCCATATTCAGCCATCGTCCATAAAAGAGTTTTCACGTCAATAACCAAAATATCTATTTCGTATGACAACTACTTCTTTGTTCTTCAGAAGCCATAGTTCTTCAGCTTCAGCCGGTACAAGTGATCTAGATTGAATAAACATGCATTGTCTTTGAAATGCACCATATTCTTTCACTATTATACAGAGAAATCAGTCGGGCTTCCTGTTCGTTGTCCCAATTGATTCCAATAACAAAGGTCTGGCATATATCCTACTTACCGTATTCGGATAATTTTATTGCCCAGGATTATTATTTATTCTACAACGTATCTATTTATCAGATTCAAAAGATTGAATTATTGACGCTATAATTGTTAAAGGAATAGAAAACCCTAAGATGATGTATACGTATATCGAAAGAACTATACCATTAGTATTCGAAAAACAAAACAAATCAGCTTTTCTAGTAATTCCGAATGAATGAGATCATTTTGAACATCAGAACTATTGCCCAGATCAATAATCCGTGGAAGTCGCCATTTTAACAAGCCCGAGAGCCGTTAACCAATGAAAATCCTTTAAATATCACCTGACATTATTCCTGTGACGTAGTTGGGCTCAAGCCAGAGTAGCTAATAACATGGAGACCAATTGTAAATTATTCTGTCGATGGCTTTTGACAGATCGGTGGACCTTTCTTTACGCTCCGAGACGATTATGAGGATCGTGATATATGAATGTCGAATTGATATACAGGTTGACATGTGGCATTTTGCATATGATTTCACAAGCTCTCTTTCTGAGCCAAGAATATTAGGCCACATCACCCGATAGCAGTAGAAGAAACGCTGCTAATGTTGCCGTTGTTGTTGTTTAATGCTTTACCTTATGGGATAGAGCTCGGATGACAAAGGCATATTTCTCGCAGCGCCATCTACATAAAAATAGTATGGCCCACAAACGTCACAGTCATTCCAACATGTCGCAGATCACAAAGTGTTAAAGTGTGATCGATAAATCGGTGTTTACTCAGCTGTAGAATTTTGTTAATTTTTTCTACCCGTGTTTTTGGAATCTGATGGCATAATTCTGTCATGTCGAGCACGAGTTTATGCAGAGTTTACTATTCCTTTAATTTCAGTTGAATGTATTTTACTTCTTCCCAACCTGTAACCATCTGGGCCATCTATACGCGGTAAGACTGACCCTGGGATCGTGTGTATCCATTTCAGACTACTTTCGGCAACTGCTAGAGGGAATGTCCAGAAATCAATACCACGTGACTTCGTCAGCCAATCAGCTAAAGTCTACCGACGTAACCCCAACGTAACCCGCCATTTTCGAGTCATGTGATGATCTATTTGTTCAAAATTACAGATCTACTACACCTCTTGGATGATACGAAAGTTATTCATACCTATATATTTTGTAAGCCCAGGCAATATGTGTTTCCGGGGTATGTATGAAAACCTGTAATTTATCAGAGTTTTCGAGTCTGTTCTCCGCCGGATGAAGGCCGAACAGAATCCGGTAAAACACCGGATATCGCTCCGCGATAATGGAGACACACGATTCGCAAGCCATCTTATGGATGGCGAAGTGTACGCAAATGACTTCTTCCATGCTATGTGGAACAGATTTAGCTGATATTTTAGTAGTAGTACCTTTGAAGGTCCTAACTGCAGTCAGTTCCATCTCCCAGGTCTACTCTGCCAACCGCTGCTAGAGGTACGCCGGCACACCCACAGTAATCAAAGACTTCTATCTGTTATTTCTATTAGCAGAGGCTGAATTAAATCGGTCAGAATAGACGCCTTTTGATTTTTTTTTTTTATCAATAACCAGTCGATGGAGGCGTTTGGAGTTGGCAGATTACTTCTACGAATTTTCATACTAGCTTTTCTGAGAGCCATTTTAACTGTTTACAGATTGTAATGGGAATCCTGCTCAATAATACATTGAATGTACACGCCAATATTTGAATTGGTTGGGTTACCCAGCTTGTGAAATTTGTTACGTCAAAGGAAATACACGCATTGAATCAGATCGAATTTCTGGAATGCTCCTATAGTGTTTATCTACAAATTTTCATACTAGCTTTTCTGAGAGCCATTTTAACTGTTTACAGACTGTAATGGGAATCCTGCTCAATAATACATTGAATGTACACGCCAATATTTGAATTGGTTGGGTTGCCCAGCTTGTGAAATTTGTTACGTCAAAGGAAATACACGCATTGAATCAGATCGAATTTCTGGAGTGCTCATATAGTGTTTATCTACTCCCCCTATGATTATTAAACTCGATTGAAATTCAATGTTACTTTCATTAAAGTGCTAATGCAGCGAAATTTTTATCAAATAATTTGATTCTCTATTCTTTCATGATTAATTTGCTATATCCATGACAAATGGAAAAGGGCGTGCAATTGTGCTCTTAAAAGTGCGACCGTTTTCTTTGGCTTTGTTTACATAATTATATATGCATGACGTCATAAGGATGACCGATCGTCAGCTTGAGTCATGGCTCAGCATGGCGGGCAGTGTTGGAGGGAAGCAAGCCCATCTTCGTGGCCAATTTTACTGGTTTGTTCAATAAAAATTTTGAATTTAATGTTCATCTGCAAATTGAGTATGACAAGGGAAACTGTTTATTATTAGACATACGTGTGAATGAATATAGACTGACCTTGTATGGACCTAATGAAGCCGCGACCGAGCGAAGCCTACCGTGTGCAACCAGGCTAAAATGAATTCATTGCCACAGAAAGGACTTCAAATTCCACTGAGTAGTTCCATTATTATTACACATTCTGGTCAACTTAATTACCTAGAATGTGGAGTCTATATAAATGTGTTGTGTACGATATTTATAAAATTTATCTGCCAGTGTCCGCATTTTGTTTGCTTGCATGAAGATGAATGCATATATGGCCGTACGGTGTATCACTTATCATTACACGGAAGAATTTCCAACTCCAAGAAAATAACGAAGATCGATCTTCATTATCCTCAGATTCTCAGAGATATATGTTTTCTTCTTCCCATTACAATCAACTTTATATTAGATCTAAAAACATAATATTATATGCTCTAAATTGGAATGAAAACTATCACGTCGTCTGAAGCGGCCCGGCTGAAGTGCTCTTGCCGAGGTCCGCGTGTGCTGCCAAAAGCAAAAACAACAGAGGGAAGTCTTCGGTCTTCAATTTCACATTCCGGTCTTCTTGTGCAAAAAGAAAAGGCTTTATGCAAGAATTTCTTCCATTCACTCTAGATCTATATTCTATTTGCGTTCCACAATATGATCTGTTATGCAAGCAAATGTAAACTGCTGATAAGTCTGGGCGGTATGAGAAAAGAAAAAGCTATTCAAAATTGTTGAATAATATTTTTTTATCAGAATTTATGTTTGTCTTATATATTTTTCTGTGCTATCGGTAAAACTATTTTGCACCCTTCTCGTTTATTATCACATTAGACAATTTTTTAGTATTATGTAAATATTTCGGAATAATGTTGAACTAATGTTTATTTTTTATTTCAGATACTCCCGAGAGACTCGTTTTTCAATGTTGTCTTTGTCTTGTTTGTTGAGTTTTGTTGTTGTTTGAATCTTCTTTGGTTGAAATGTTTGAAATGTTAGTTTTCTCGGTATGTCAACTCCAATTTAATATGTTATTATTTCTGAAATTATGTTAGTGCATGGCATCGAGAAAGCTCTGTGCTCACTAATCTTTTCACTTACCCGGTTGTCGGCATCATGTATTCAACATGCAGTTGCACAGACGATACAAACTTTGGAGATTTTTAAAATAATTTCTAATGCTACGGGAATATTTTTGATGACAAATAATTGCATAGACAGAGTTTGGAATATATTTTAAGTTTCGACAGCTAATGTGTTATATTAACTGATAAATCCACGAAAACCCCGTTCCCTCGTATGTGAATCAGACAGTAACTGCATGCATTCGTTCAACGGCAAATAAATCATTGTAAGTGGTCATGCAGGGACATGTGGCCGACTGGATTCTTTCTTTCATTCCTGGCACGTTACCATACGAAGACAGTGATGGATATTGAGAGTATTAACTCGACAACAATGTGAATTAAGTCTATGGAGATTGGCCTTCGCCATATGCTACGCATATCGCTGCCTTGCTCGTCGACCGGCATGTCATACTTATAACGTCACACACACGAAAACTTGGCGACCGTAAATCTGCTAACCCCCTTGCGTTTCGTAGCAAAATATAATATCTTCCTGTTTAAAACTCTCTGAGAGAATTTTATTAACTTAAACCAGAAATCCCAAACCGTAAAATTTCATGATAAAAATGAAATTGACAATTTCGCTGCATTAGCACTTTAAGAATTTCTCCCATTACTGGCCTGGTTACACATCACCGATTTCGATATCAATATCAGGATGAGTGGAATGTTAAATCTAGTTAACCATAGTCTTTACGCGATGTCTGGGAATAGGAGTAGACTTCCGGAAATAATACATTTTGGTATCGGTATACAGCCAATAGTTCATCGTCCGCCCAATCCAATAATCAAAATAAAGAGGAGAGTTAGATTTAATCACTGGTGGCTCATACATCATCTTTGTTTATAATCCTAAAGTTATTGTCTGGAATAAATTAACGTTTTGAGACCAATGAAGTAAAGTACACTGTGTTCAGTCTACTAGAAAATCATCCGTTCCAATTACTACTGATGGATATGTTACCACACGACTCACAACATAGTATAAAATTCAAACATTCACATAAGATTGAAGCCGTTAAAGTGATTTATCAGAAACTGGTTTATCAGTATGCACTAATAATGTCCAAGATATCGGTCTGGTTCTTTTAGTTTTGAACTAGTCTTCAACATTGGATCTTTCTTCATCGTGTTAATCAAACGAAAGAAAAAAAGACACGTTCAGAGCGTGACTGATATAAATGATAGGCCTACTGTAGATAATCTACCGACGTTAATAGCTCGATAAGGCTTGCGGTGATACAAAAACCGTCCCAACAAAGGATTTATTATATTGTATCCTAGAACATGACTTTTACATTTGAATTAAAGAATAATTACAAGTAATACAGAAAAACAAGCTTGCATCCTATGCTTGATTGCTTCTGCTGTGGAAATTATTCGTGGCCCACGGTTTGCTACTGAATGTCGGATCGGAGTCCTGCATAATTCCACGCAGTAAACAACTTATTCAAAATTTTAATATTAAAATCCTAGTTCTTGATTTGAATTTTACTACAAGGACACTTCTCGATATAATATTTTGTATTTCAGTTTTACCACCTGGTTTACTCGGTACACTATTTATTTCGGAATTCGGAATGGCCAAGTTTTAGATCATGTACTAGTCGCTAAGACATGATATTGCTAATATATAAATTTGATTCAACCGTATCCTGAAAGAAATGACAAGGTCTTCCGAACAAATCCAGGCCGGAATTGGAATATGATGTACATGTAGTACGGATTTTCGTCAACAATGAAAAGACAATGTCTGTCGATCAGGGCGATCCTATACCTTAATGGACTCTTTATCTTCCACTCGTATCGGCATGTGGACCATTACCGCCATTATGATAAACGCGTAATTATTGTAGTGCAAACTAGTATATTCATATATTAGTTTGATCGAATATTTATCTTACAGGACGACAGAATATAGGCTAATGTGAAAAAACCCCACAAATACGTGTCTACCGCAAACAAGAGAGAAAGTATTAGTGTTTTTATTCTTTTTGATACGTTTTCCAACAGGGATTTTAACCTGGACAGACAAATAAATCATACAAACGACTGAATGGGAAATTGTGGCCATTGATTATTTCATGTTAACAGGATCAAGATGTACCCATCCTCATTTCATTTGAAACGACGAAGTATCACATTTCACCGTGATTTGAGATCACTAGTCTCTTGCATGAGAATTAAGGGTGACTGTGTGGGTTATTATATCCCATGATCCCAAGTCGTAGGTACATCACACCCAATGAGCCGTTATTTCGAAATGGTCGCGCCTTTATTCTTAATTCACTGTGATAAAGCTATGCAGATCAAGTGCGCTCAGAGGGGCATTGTTCAATATCGTATTCAAATATTATGCTACTTGAGTCTATCTGTATACTACCGAATTAATGTAACAGTGGAATTCCAGAACAGAAGGAACATCAGAACATACAAGATAAGGATGATCAAGAAAATCGATCATTTATCCAATTTACTCCATGTATATATATACAATGCTTTCGGTGAATGACTACCAAAGAAAGTTTTTACTCAACCGATATTCGATGGACAGTCGTCGATACATCTTGCGTTTCATCTGGAATAGGTCTTTCGATTATTGACGCGGATATTTTTCTATGGACGACGGTTGAATATTAAATTTTGGATCTGACGCCTGCTATTGAACCAAAGATGATCCGTGCGTGAACCGTACCTTCGTGAAACATATTGTACGATAAATGTGGGTTAAAGTGATGTAGATGCGTGTGATATGCCTGTAGTTATCACCATAACGTGAAGGCAGAAATTCTTACATTAATAGTTTCGAAAATTATCAAGCTATATATGCAAAAAGACAACAAATCAGCCAAAAAATATTAAAATATTAGTAATACTTCAGTTATATTGACATCTCGTGAAAATAGCGAACGACCGTGGTGCTGAATCTTATAAGGGTTTTTAAACTTCTTCAGTGCATACATGTATTTCTCTGGGAGTTATCTCCTAACTCGCTGACACCTCACAGTGGCACGAAGTGATGCTCATTCTTGCAAAGTAAAGCAGAACCGTGATTTTTTAACGGAAAACCTAACAAATACTGTTGTTACCAGTAATATTCCTGTCAAATACTTAACGCCCCGAGTAACTGTCTGCATTCATTGACGTACAACGTGCGCTGGCATTTCACAATATGGGAACGTTTCCTCATTGAACGAATCAATTACCGCCAGAATCCTCCTCCAACTCTGTTCCTGCAATATTTATGTTAAGCGCTTCTTATATTAAGGGCTGTTACGGATAATCGGAATCAAGGTAATGGATGATTAGCACCCGCTGTAAACGAAATAAATGGTCATGATACGAATGATATGAATAAGTTTGATTCTTCACTCCATCGTAATACAATTAACACTTGCCATACAGAGTATGCAGTGCAACCGTTTCTCCACACCGTCCTACGAATATAGCTTGCTGTAAAGTCTTTCACTGTTTTCAATATTGCATTTTGTACATTGTCATTCGTTCTCAGAAGGTGTCAAGCCTTTGTAGTAAATTAGAAATTTGATTTGAGCAGAAGAAATATAGCAGATAAATCCCGGGTGAAACAAGACGGATGGAACAGCAGTGGAATACGATGCTGAACACTTCCTTCCGGAGCAAGCTGCTTTAGCAAGATGGTTTAGATTCGCGGATTTCTAAATGCACCATGCAAAGAGACCCTTCTGAAGTATCATATCTCTGTGTTCTAAATCGAGCAAGTAAACCCATTAGGGCGTTACGAGACATTATAAAAGAATATAAACTTTCAGCGCTGATCAAAATGTTCTGGTGAATTACCCAGTTGACATTATCTGGGGCCCAATTTCCGAAGCGCTCCCCTTTTGGGCAAAAAGAAAGAGTTCGGACACTGCCTGGAGTACAAGTCGTAAACGTGGCAAATCTGTTTCAAATAATCCTCTCCATTTCTGAGCAACTCACAAACATACAGGCAGGTAGACACCATATTGGTAACAAACCCAAATAAAACACAATTCTTCAGCTGAAGTGACTGCGACTCAAATATAAGCGTTCATACCTCCTACAGAAACGGTCAACCCCTTCCTTCTTCAACCGTGTCATTCGTTTAGATTTGCCAACGACAACCGGAATGTCTAGAACGGTATGATTCATCATATACACAATACTCACTTGTAATCATCAGGGTGAATTTGTACAGGAGTCGTTGGAATACAGCGTTTCTTGATAATTAGAGTGTAATAGAGTATGTAATTTACCAGGTAAACAGTAACATCGGTTCTTCAGAAGTCTAGCTCGAAGATACCTGGTGGTAGAGCAAAATCTTGTCGAAATTACATTCAATGTATTAATCTATACCAAATTTAATATAATAATAAATGATATTAAACTCGATAAAGTCGCTGGCCTGTTCAGCCAAGAAGACCGGTCTTCTACAGGGACGCAAAACTATAATAAATACAAATAAAGGGTTTCTTCGTAAAAAATCTGAAATACATCAGACAAGAAGACAAAGTTGATAGACTAGTAGCCGAGTAGTCCGTATCTATGGCATAAATAAAGATTTTTTTTAATATTAGACATAACATATTGGTAATAATCTCCATTTAGTGATTTTGTTGTTTATCCACTCCACTAGAGATTCATAATCTCCCTGCCATCAATCTATTTTCTCGTATTTCCGATTGTGCTCACACGTCACATAGCTCAGTCTTACATTCCAGGATAAGTGGTATATTGATGGCATCCCTATTGATCTTTTATCAGACATCTCGTCAACCACAGACATCACGTGATACTTGAAAATGAGTGTTTTTTAAGAATTGCCCCGGTATCCAGCCAATAATTTATCGACAGGTTAATGCAATACCAACCATAAAAGAGCAGTCATTAACAGGAATAAATAGATGCTTTGGTCCCATCACAATACCAATTCGACCAACCCCCTGCCGAACCGATATAAGGTTCAGATCATAACTGCATTAGGCAGCCTTCTTTATCCAGAGCAAAGATCTGGACCGAGTTGACGCTAATATCACCAACTGCAAGATGTCTGAAGTGCATATCGTCATATTCGTATCACTGATATTAATTCTCTAGCCTATGTCCATCAGTTTATTGCTGTTAACGTGTACACCACCTAAACTGGTGAGATGCGTAAGAGATGGCAAGAATGTTGGCGGCAACGGCAGGATGTTCACGACGTCTGGCGACTACAGAACAACCATATGACTCCACAAAAAAGCCTTACAAGGCACCTTACATTCAGACAAAAACACAGATTTCGCCGCCTAAATATATGGGATATTTCTGGTTTGTTGGTGCACTCCAGGGATTCTTCCATACGGCATGAAATAAACTATGGGTCCGTTTTTCGGCCACCAAGTGTCGTAAAATTTTCAACCCAAATCACTTATATGTTTATATTTTCTGAAAGAGCATGATTAAACTATTATTTTGAGACATAGCACTGCTATGTTATAGAAAAATGAATCTCGAATATTTCCCTCCAATCTTGCTTCATTTTCCCTAGAAATCCTCTTAAAATGTCGAAAAATGGTCAAATTTGGCTCAATTTCCAGCACAATCTGTAAGAGCGATTTCAATTAAACTTCTTATGTACGTTCTCTGGTCCGGTCTCAACTTAAAAAGGCAAAAAAAGTGGGGGTCAACCTGCCAGTTTTTTGTCATATTTTCTTTCCGTAAATGAGTCATGATTTTTAGGCACACCCAAGGGGCATAACGAGGCAGAATAAAATTTACTCCATGATCCCGATCAGCGTGTAGACGAAGCCAGCCATCGATCTGTACGTGCTTGTTTGCAGTGATGATAATGCTGAATAGGATGGTATTATAGATATAAGCTATTAAGAAGACAAGAAGAATTATGATGTAGCAGAACACGGGCAGTCTATCGTATTATCAAATTAGACCGGGGCCATTACTACGAAACTGTGGAGAGCCACCTGAAGGTAACTATCAACATTTTGAGTACGAGGAATTACTGGCCATATAGTTTCAAGATCATATGCGTCAGGTCCTACATTCAATATTCAGTCGCCGTTAACAAAAGAATCACCCTGTCAATAATTAAAGAAAGACACAGGACGATCTCTTGCAAGAGCGAAGCGGTCAAAGATACAAAGAAGATACGTACATCATGTCTTATCGGCTTACAAAACTGTAGAACGATGAGAGACAGGCACATATCGGACATGACAGGTTGATTACCGGTGCTGCGCAATGTACTTTGACGACAAGCCCATCACGCTGTATTCTGGCTTTAATAAAACCTGTTGACCTGTGATCTCTTGCGAGAAAACAGACATCTTGAATTACATGACCACACGGTCCCCAGCATTGGATTGAGCGGCATTAAATACAAATATTTCAGCCCTATTATAAGTCACGTGGAACACCTATCTGTTTCTTCATATATGAAGAGCTCCACTGTTTTCCCATCTCAAAACTTTAGCATTCCTCTGACACAGGACCGGGGACATTATCATATCAACATCGTGTAATGCAAAGTCATCATGATGCTACTATTAACCGGCTTCTTCTCGCATTTCCTATGGACTTCGTCGTCAGTTCTAATGTAAATAATCAAACACAATAGCCTATTTTGGATGAAGTGTAATGCTTTTGTTTTACAAAAATAACCCATTCTTCCTAAGAACATCCATATATGATACTACAGTTTAACCCTATTATACCAAGCCTGAGGGGCCATTATGGTCCCCTACCAAACTTTCTGCGCTATCTCCGGAACGACAAAAAATTGAGCTGAGTCTCTGTCACTTGTTATCATCATGTCGGCATGCGACATTTTGGCACTCCACATTTCGGTACAATGTCGCATACCAAAATGTCGCGAGTTCCTAAAGGGCACACAAACATGTACTAGCTACATTAAGGAGTTACGCAAAATGCCATTTCTTCAGTCATAGGCAGATTTTTGTGTTATTTCCACCAGCTTCATCGCATTTGAACATTGAACTTTTTCGCCAGGACAGCTCTCTTGGGGCTGCTAAGCGACCATCCTAGTTCCTGGCATTACGCGGATGCTTGTGGTCAAAGGGTGTTTTTGATAAAAGAGCAAGGTATACTTCATCAATAATCCACTCCTGCTGGTATTCATGTCCGATTCTGTGACATGTGATTGCAGCCTGAAACACGAGGTAGAATTACATTGTCATGCCGGTATTTACTTATCCACTCCGATGATAATTCATAAATGATGGTTCGTTACACTTGATGGAATTTGATATGTGCACATATCGATTTCCAGCCAAGAATTAGTCGGCATGGAAATTCAATAACCACCATAAGTTGTACGATTACGTTGGCTCACTGAACGGTCATACATCAAAACCTTTCAATGAGATAGACAAAGTCACGTATAATATATCCGTTCATGTAGTAGACGTGGATTCTTAGCTGCCTCTTGCCAAAGATTAATGTGCTATTATTTGAATGCATGTCATTTTCAGTTCTATGCCTTTTCCGGTTCCTGATGTCAGATACTTATGCAATTTACCGGCGACCGCAACAGGCGACCGTTACATTTAAGCGCCAAATAGTATGCTTAACAATCCGTTTGTTTCAAAGAGGACAACAATCTTGGGACTACAAAGGAACTAAAGCAAACTATCAGTTATATTCTGATATACGAGTCCACGTGCCTGATTAACTACATGCCTAGATAAGTATCACTGCTGGATCGCGACTTTTAGTCAGGGTACGTATGTTATTCCTACAAGGCTCCTTTTTTATTAGTCGCACCCTTAAATTGTTCAAACGGCCAATATCAGAAGAAGGAACGTTAGCATGACTGGGTGTAATTAAGGTATGACAAACTGCACTTTCAGTCCTAGCTGTCTGCTAGTTATCGTAACTCTATCTCTCGTCGTTGTTTAAATCTTGCTCGAGCCGAGATATTTGTCCGAGAAAGACACATTAAAGCTTCGGTGTCGGCAATTTCAGACGATTTAATGAAACATTTATCTTCTGTGACTGAGAAAATATGGATCGTCTTAGCAGTCGTCAGTGATGCACTACCTGATTGGACTGCTGTATTATTACATACTGCGTCAAATCTCTCCGATGTGGGTGTTACATGACACGATAATAATGATCAGCAGGCGTAATTATACGGACTTCTACGCTGCTTAAATGCACATGGTTGTTCATGGTAAACAACATACAATAAAGTACTTGACCGTCGACTGGTATTTAAAAAGACCAAGAGCCTTTGCACGCTGGGCTTTATTGTGAAATGCTTAGACTTAGTACAACTCTCCCTTGCTGGAGCGACGAAGATCTAGCTGCAAACGAAACCGAGTATTCGACTGATCACAGTCTCGAACGACTGTGAAAAATGTGACTATCCGGGCAGTGGTAGGGGGGTCGGTGGACATGCCACCCTGGAAATTTCTAAATTCTAGGCTTCATTTCCGGCAATCTAGCGCAGTTTGAGCACCTGTTTGGGGTAATATTCCTCACCGTAAATTGACGTTTTAACAACTCCAAAAAGTTGTTTAAAAAACACAAAAAGATGTGCAACAAATTTTCGAAAGCTTCCGATTTCAATTTATTCTGCATCCCAATGGTGATATGTTTACAGCAGACTATACATTTTGGGAATTAAAATGAAAGTTTGCTATTCGAGAACAGCTCAAACAAGCTACATTAACCCTTGCCAAATAGGAACAAAATTTGGGGGCACAAATGGTACTGTTCTCTTTCAAATTTGAAAGTGGGGGGCGGGGGCTGTCTCCAACCCTTCCTTCGCCACTTTTATTTTATATACCTGAGATAATTAAGAGCCTCGGATCCATGTCTCCTTCCCATCGCTGGATGAGCATCTCTCAGTAAATGTGTAACTCCCTTTTGGGGACTTAATTCATTGCAATTTTTGAGCAAAAGCTGTGGCGGTATTACAATCTTATCGCAGGGTGTCCTGGGACATAAAGCCAAAGCTAACAAAAATTTAACTAAATGCTTCTGAAAGTGATCTACATGTAATAGCGAGCGTCAGGTCCGACATTCAATATTCAGCCGTCATCCATGAAAGAATTTTCGCGTCAATAATCGAATGAGACATTCTTATCCACTGTAAAGATTTTAAGATTATAAGAGATAACTTTTATCGAGCAGCTATTTTGGAATATCTTTTTATTCGAGTAAAAGAAGATTGTATTTTAGATTATTTGAGAGACCGGTTTGTTGTATAAATTTTAATGTATTTTCATGTTTTTAACTTGAATATTACCTAGAATTTTGTTTGATTGTCTCTATATAGCTGAAATATTGCTGAACGCGACATTAAACCTTAATTCTCCCTCCCTTTGTTTTCTAGAAGCCACAGTCCTTCGGCTTTAGCCAGTAAAGATGATATGGGTTGAATAAGCATGCATTGTCTTTGGAATGCACCATATTTATTCACATTAAAGATAGAGAACCCAGGCTACCTGTCCATTGTTCATATTGCGAGGTGATCATTTACGATAATATTGAAATCTGGCCTTTGTGACCGTTGTGAACTGGGTAACTTGTATAGGAAGGTATACAAATTGTGCTAGGCCTAATTATTAATGGTGATTTTTCTGTCAGACTGGAATTGGAAGGGAAATTTCTGTAATACTGTACATGTAGATCAGCTAATATTGCCATTTTGATATGAGGAGACTTCACCTGTATTACATCCTACCATGTCAATCAGGTAAGAGTTCATGTTTTGCGATCTCCTTTTGGAAAATTTGTGGGAAAGATACTGTCAGCCCCAGGAACTGGTGTTGTTTGGTAGGTCCTTAAGGATAGGCGCAATATTCCGTGAGTATATCCCTATATATTGTGTGTAAAACATTGAAAGCAAATGAGAAAACAATGGCAGGATAATGATAACATGGCGTGGTTACGGAGAAATTGCATATGAGGAGGATATAGAACGGAGAAAGTTGACAGACGCCAGATGAAATCGGCAAGCGTTGAGCGTGTAAACATTGCTTTTACGCCTATGTTATATTGGGCCGATCTACAATCTTAGGCGCTATGTGAAACCTCGGTTGTTTGATGCATACACTGTGGACCTGCGTATGTATTGGCAACCTTGCATGCATATCTTCGGGATGTACAAGTATTGCAACAATTAACCGCAAAATTCCCTCTCACCAAGAATCTCATTCACCAAGGATATCTCTCAAGTGATGTACAAGTATTGCAACAATTAGCCGCAAAATTCCCTCTCACGTGAGAACAACACACCACTTCCCTCTGAGACTATCAATACGCAATTTACGTCGTTTATGTGAATAGCTCCTTTGTTTATCTCAAATCTTTAAATTAAGAGATTATCCATGGGGTGATTATGAAATCCACGTGATTTCGTCATTTGGGTAGAATGGAGACACCGGAAACCCATGTCGGTCAGCACAACCGTCGGTCTTCTATTCAGTATATTATGTTCATGAAGCGCTCTCATTGTTAGAGGAAATGTACTCATTCGAGATACATGACCGATTATAATTCCACGATAATACAGATTATCGTTAGAGTCTCCAGCGTCTTTTCAATCAACAGCGAGGTTAATGCCCGACAACAGACCATATCATGGTTCTGCTAGTATTCCCACCATCTCAATTGACAGGGTCGGACAGACCCGCATTTAGTTTAATTAAGTATGAATATCTCTGTGGACGTGCGTTCCTATCTCCTGGATTATCAATTGATTTGTATGTTCACTTTTTTATTTCTTGATGATAGAACTCATTGAGCAAATCAATTTGAAATGGACATACTGCTAATTTTCTCTATTAGTGACAATGCATGGGTTCCATAGTTACAACGGTCAATGTTACTTGGAAACAAGTACGCAGGATCACGTGGCCAGTGTAATTGATGTATTTCCACTGTGCCACCTTGCGGAAATTTGAATTCGAGCTCTGGGTTTATAAATACGTTGAAATACAAATTTCCGTATTTTGATTGATGCTCCAGCTATTGGCAGCTGCATCAGTCCGGTTTGCCATTCAAGTGAAGTTGGACTACGGAAAATCGGGAAGGAATTAAGGTTCAATGTCGCGTTCAGCATTATTTCAGCTATATAGCGACGATCAAACAAAATTCTAAGTACTGGAGCCAATAACTTAGTAATCCAACACATTAAAACATAAACACATTAAAACTTATGGGATTTCCAGCAAAATGGGATTTCCAGCAAAGCATCAGTGAACATTCAGTGATCAATCTGTGAATATTATTACTCTGTAGGTTTGGTTATGTCTGTACGAGCATGAATTGAGGCAAGATTGACCCATATCAAAACTGCACACCCGTATTTGTCTATAGCTGGAGGCATATACGTAATTACAAGCGTCTAGCCCGTCATTCATAATTCAGCCGTCGTCCATTAGAGAATATCCGCGTCCATAATCCAAAGACCTATTCCATATAACAGTATTAGCACCAAATTCAAAAAGACAATCATAGTATACATAAACATAGGCTTGTTTCCTGCAAGAGAAGCGGTCAACAGTTTTCAATGATGCCGGCAAGACATCATGATGTTCCAAAAATATCAAATCCGTATCGCTGATCAGTATTCTTAATCCATAATATTCGTTGTAAAGTCGTCACCTAAAGAATGATGTATCTCAGTCACGCTTTGATTGTGACTGTTCATATGAGTACCATGAGGATCTTGGAAGTACATGGGCTCATACGGCCCCTAGCCCCGGGTTAAGCGGAATTAGACACATGTTACGAAACGTAGCGCCATAGATCTTGCACGCTACGTTCGTATTTTGCTATCAGCATGCGATATGTATCGCCAAATTTGAGAAACTTTGAGTGGAGGCGCTTGGTGGAATAGCCCTGTTTTTTTAAGTTTCTGCACCAGTGTTTTGTGACGTTGATTAAAATCGTCACATTTAACACAGGATCTAGCAAATGCTACTGAGCGAGATATGTATACGCCATATGCAGGTCCCACTGGAATATTACTGTCCAGAAAGGGATAGTTTACGATGTCGAAATTGTAATCATCTCTTTTGTCATAAAGTCGACGAGAGAGAATGCCCACTTCATTTTTATAGAGATATAGATCTAAATATGATGTGCCTGTAGGGCTGTCTGTAGTTTCCTTCAAATCCAGTGAAGGTGGGTATATATCCTTCACTGTGTCATTCATATAGCGATTATCCACAGCGAGAAGATCGCCTATATAGCGTTTGGTGAATGAGAAGGAACGGGCTTTGAATGGATCGGTTTTTGAAAGCGGCTGCATATAACCATATTCATAAGAGAACAGATACAGGTCTGCCAACGGGGGTGCACAATTAGTACCCATTGGAATATGCTGCTGATATATTGTGTTGCCAAATTTCACATAGATATTTTTAATGAGAAATTCAAGCAACTCTATAAACAAAGAAACATCCCATGAATGATATCTCTTGTATGTAGTAGAGCTAAAGAATTCTTTATGGCTTCCGACATTAATATATCTACGATCAGTTTTCTTCAGTCTGACCTTCGCAGTGCAAGGAGACGAATTACAACGTTTGCAAGTTTTGTCAAACCATGCTTCGGTTATCATTCCTGGCTAAGCCAAAATCATTTGGTCTCTCGAAGGCTGATACCTCAATGAAGCAGATTGCCCGTAGAATGGGCGTGAGTCCAAATGCAACGAAAACGAGAATAGTTGCAATCCCTCGCTGAAAATAGTGATTTGGCTTGGAAGCCTGTCATTCAGTCTCCTGTATGGAAAGCAATTCCAAGAGATATCCTGTGACAAGTTACCCACATACAAAATTTGTCCTGAAAGGAAATATTCTCCGATGTGGCACGAGCTATAGGCGGATCGGTATGAAAGACAAACTCAAGCGAAATCTCGAAGCATTGTACTCACATACAAAATTTGGAAAGACTTTCGACCTGGTTTTCAACAGTTAACGTCTGAAAGCAAAATTATAACAGGCGGCGCCACCAATAGGCGGAACGGCATGAAAAACTATCTGAAACGAGATCCTTAGGCAAGGTGCCCATGTACCAAGTTTTCGAAAGTTATTTGTTCAGAAATGCAATTTTTACTTGGCCCACAGGCGACGACAAGTATAAACGGATCGGCATGAAAAACTCAATCGAGATCCCTAGGTATGGTGGTCATATACCAAATTCGGGAAGAGTCGTTCAGGTTTTCAAAATTTGTTGTCTGGAAATGAAATTATGAATTGGCCATGAGTGGCGGCGCCTATAGGCGGATCGGCATGAACAACTTCCACAAGCGAGATCCTGAGGCAAGGTGCCCATGTACCAAACTTGGAGGTATTCATTCAAGTTTTCGGAAGTCATTGCCCGGAAACTCAACTTTACTTGACCCTCCACTCCCAGCTCCGCCAACTATAGGCGGATCGGTATGAACAACAACTCCACCGAGACCTTCGAGGACAATCAGAAAATTGAGTGGCACTTTCTAGCAGCCTGGCGAGGTTAGAGAGCTGCTGTGAAGTGGCAGACCCAAGGTGACAACAGAGACAGGGGGAGATTTCAACTTTACCCTGCATCAATAGAAAAGGATTCTAACACTACAACATGATCATGCCTAATGCCTACTGGAAATCCGGTAATAATCGCTTGAACACAAAGACATGAATGTGCGAGAAGGAAGAAGTGTTAACCGTAGTTTAAGCCTAATGGAACATGTGATACTCCTAGGGTGCTTAAATTTGCGTGCGTGTGATTCAAACCACAGGCACCCACGTCAACTTCAGCAATCTAACCATGCCACATTATTCGTGTGGTGATACACTGCGAGTATGCTTTCCTCTATCACACGCATTCACGTTCACGGGTTTGGGCGAGATTTTACCGACATTAGGTGTGGGCATGTCATAGTGCCAGATCCCCATAATTTCCTATTTTTAAACCCTGAATTATCCTGGAATGGTAAGTCGCCTATATTTCAGCAACAGCCATCATAAATCAGATGCTGCAACTGGAACGGAGAGAATCAGCTACCATGCCGTGAGGAGACACGGTTACGATGCTGGACTGCATGTGTGTCACCTGGTAATAAACATGCAGTACTGTTATTGTGCTATTAGAGTGTACGTCATCAAAAGACAAGAGATCATGCACACTGGACGAGGCAGCCGTGGGCAAACGTGCTAGTCACCGATGAGATGCGTTTCTGTCTTCGTCACATCATCGATGGTAGGAAATGTACTTGACATCACCGTGGTGAGTGCTGTGTGCAACATTTGACGGCATTTGAAGGAGGCTGCGTGATGTTATGGGCCGAAGACTGTTCTTGCTGGCGTGCATCGTTTGTTACAAGAGGCGCAGTTGGCCGTTCCGCCTCATCAACACTATGCAAGATCGACACCGTCAAGTGATACAGTGACGGGTGGATACATGCCTTATTAACCGTGTTAACTATGCGACTGAGTATGAATGTCACTGCTCTGCCTGGTATGATTGCCTGGTATGTGTTTGGTAATCTGTTGTACAATTTTTTTAGATTAGCCAATCTCGCATTCAACGTCCTGGTTGCCCTGGTAATACAAGCGTCTAGTCCGTCATTCATAATTCAGCCGTCGTCCATTAAAGAATATCCGCGTCCATAATCCAAAGACCTATTCCATATCCATATAACAGTATTTAGAGCGTAAATTACTTGTAAACTTGTCAAGTTGTGTGATGTGTAGATTGTTCTGAACACACGAATCTAACTCCAAACGCGCAAGAGCTCCGAAGAAAACTAGCACAGAAATGAGCCCGCTAGGCAGCACATTTACGTTCCACTCGAAAGTAGGTCACTCAGCTGCGGAACCGTGGAGTCGTGTATTGTAAAAAAATGATCACTTTGGGTTACGATTAATTCGGCTTAATTGGGGTGAGGATTCATGACGTCATTCACCCAAATTTGGTGGAATCATCCCTTTTGGCCGGAATCAGGCCAATTTCAACATTTTCCCCACCACCTGCTAAATCGCTGTAGGGTCAGTGTGGCCCCAGTTTCCAGCACGAACTTCGTGTTATGCATTTTGTCTAACTGAGTGATAAATCCGTGCAAAGTTGACTTATTTATCGACAAATCACTTACCTATAGTAGAATTATGTCTCCCAAGCACCAGCTATACTCTTAATCTGCTGATTTAGTAGAGTTTTCCTGGTTCATACTCCATGTAAGGATCACAAGATAATACGTACAATAGCCAAGTCTGGGGACAACAATATGTCTAGGCTTGAGCTTTTTCAGCTGCACAAAGGCTCTGACAATAGCCCCCTACATGAAGTATCTACCGTTTTCCTCAGTGTCGGCCATGTTACAACTGAATCGAATGAGAGCGCCCTCTACAGCCACACACACACAATGGAGCGAAGGGAGATAACTCCGTTTGGCAGAGTTCAAGTTTATTGCACAGATATACTCAGCTACAGCACAGACAACGTGTTGTATTACATGACATTATTACATTGAATAAATCATTATTTGAAATAGAACTCAAATGCGGAATATATCGCCCTATGTCGACATCAGGATACAATATGACAGAGGCTGGGGTTTCGAACGTGTTGTTTTTTTATCAGAGACCTAATTCAGTAATTTTCAAAGTTCAAGATGTCCTCATGTATTTTGTGAAAATGACAATGCATGTGCACTTATGAATGTGTTCCCTGTTTAAAAAGGTGATGATCTTGTCTGACCACTCATCTGTCATCACCCTAAAAAGGTTATGAGATTTCATCACCTTTTTAGGGTGATGACCAAGGATGGCCACTCGTGGTTCATCACCCTAAAAGGGTGATGACTGGATCTCATCAACCTTTTATGGTGATGGCCTGGTTTCATCACCTTTTTAGGGTGATGGATTTTGTCGTCACCTTTTCTCATCACCCTAAAAAGCTGATGGCCCATCACATGACTGTGTGGGGTGGCGGATCCGTCTTTTCGACGCTACTGAACTGAAACTGGCCCAACATCTTTACCGTTTCAAGAAAACAGAGTTCACAGTCTGCCTTCATGATCCCCACATTTATCTCACACTAGCTATATGTGCAAATAAAATATCGCCCCACTTCAACCCCACTATCGTCTTAGGGCTATGCATGGAAGAATGCTTGCCCAACAAAATCCCCACGTTTATCTTAAGCTATGAAAACGGCGAGCATTTTGCCCTACATCATCCCCACGCCGGACTTAAACTTTCAGCACAACCCGGCACATTCCCTACATTGGACTTTGTCTACGAGCGCTGGAAAAATCCACCCCACCTAATCCCTACAAACAACTCAGTCGATTAACTCCGAAGTTCATTTTCCCTACATCAACCCCACGTTACACTTTGAATATGTAGCAGATAAAGGTATGCCCTACATCATCCCCACGCGGACTTCGAATTCTCAGAACTGTCGCCCATTCACCCGTCATAATCCCCACATCCGCCGTACATAATCCCCATATTTATGCTAAATTTGCATAACCGTGGACAGCTGCCCCACACAAACCCTACGTTATCCCCACGAGGAAAGTTCCAAACCACGCTTCGCCCCACACGCCCACCAATACCCCACACTTTCCCTACGCAATCCCCACGTTTATGTTTGTAAGGGTTGTCTTTGAAATGCACCATATTTTTTCATTATTATACAGAGAAATCAGTCCGGCTTCCTGTTCGTTGTCTCAATTGATTCCAATAACAAAGGTCTGGCATATATCCCACTTACCGTATTCGGATAATTTTATTACCCAGGATTATTATTTATTCTACAACGTATCTATTTATCAGATTCAAAAGAATGAATTATTGACGCTATAATTGTTAATTTCAGTTGAATGTATTTTACTTCTTCCATGCTATGTGGAACAGATTTAGCTGATATTTTAGTAGCAGTATACCTTTGAAGGTCCTAACTGCAGTCAGTTCCACATCCCAGGTCTACTCTGCCAACCGGTGTTAGATTTACACCGGAACATCCACGGTAACAAAAAACTTCTATCTGTTATTCCTATTAGCAGAGGCTAGATTAAATCGGGCAGAATAGGTTTGTACTGACGCCTTTTGAATTTAGTTTTTTATCAATAACCCGCTAGTCGATAATGGCGTTTGGAGTTGGCAGATTACTTCAACGAATTTTCATACTAGCACTTCAGAGAGCCATTTTAACTGTTTACAGGCTGTAATGGGAATCCTGCCCACTTACACACATTGAATGTATACGCCACTATTTTGATTGGTTGGGGTGCCTAGATTGTGAGATTTGTTACGTCAAAGGAAATACACGCATTGAATCAGATCGAATTTCTGGAATGCTCATATAGTGTTTATCTACTCCCCCTATGATTATTAAACTCGATTGAAATTCGATGTTACTTTCATTAAGCATTTCTCCTATTACTGGCCTGGTTACACATCACCGATAACGATATCAATATGAGGAGGAGTGGAATGTTCAGTGAAGTCTAGTTAACCATAGTCTTTACCTGATGCCCGGGGATAATCTCCCTCCCATTAGTCTACTTTCTCGTATTTGCGATTGTGCTCACACGTCACATAGCTCAATCTTACATTCCAGGATAAGTGGTATATTGATGGCATCCCTATTGATCTTTTATCAGACGTCTCGTCAATCACAGACATCACGTGATACTTGAAATTGGGTGTTTTTTAAGAATTGCCTGGGTATCCAGCCAATAGTTTATCGACAGGTTAATGCAATACCAACCATAAAATGCATGATTAGTTTCGATCAATGGCCGCATATAAATCATTTCACTTTAAAGAACAGTCATTAACAGGAATAAATGGATGCTTTGGTCCCATCACAATACCCTGTTTTTGTTTTTGCAATTCGACCAACCCCCTGCCGAACCCATACAAGGTTCAGATCATAATTGCATTAGGCAGTCTGAATCTGGACCTTACATCACCAACTGAACGATATCTGAAATCTTGCTTAATTCCTTTCACTAAACAACTAATTAAAAAAAATTTAAACTTGAAATCTGATTTCTAAATTTGAAATTTTACTTCAAGGACCTCATTCTGACCCACTAACTGCATTGCTTCTCGGTATATTATTTCATATTTCAGTTTTACCACTTACTATTTTTTTTACTATATACTTCAAAATTCGGAATGTCCAAGTTTTAGATCATGTCCTAGTCGCTAAGACGTGATATTGCTAATATATAATTTGATTCATCCGTATCTTGGAGGAAATTGATAAGGTTTTCCGAGCAAATCCAGGCCGGAATTGGAATTTGATGTAGTCCAGATTGTCGTCAACAATGAAAGGACAATATATGTCGATCATGGTGATCCTATACGTTAATGGACTCTTTGTCTTCCACTCGATTCGGCGTGTCAACCATTACTGCCATTATGACAAACGCGTAATTATTGTAGTGCAACGTAGTATATTCGTATATTAGTTTGATGGAATATTTGTCTTACAGGACGACAGAATAAAGGCTAATGTGAGAAAACCAACAAATGCTTGGCTAGCGCAAACAAGAGAGTAACTATTTGTGTTTTATACTTTATTATACGTTTTCGAAGTAGGATTTTAACCTGGTCAGACAAATAAATCACACAAAAGACTGAATGTGAAATTGGAGCTATTGATTGTTTCATGTTAACATGATCAAGATGTACCCGTCCTCATTTCATCTGGAACGACGAAGTGTCACAATTCTATATGATTTGAGATCATTAGTCTCATCCATGAGACTTTAGCGCTGAAGGTTGACTGTGTGGGTTATTGTATCCCATGACCCCAAGTCGTAGGTACATCGAAATGGTGGCACCGTTATTCTTAATTTGCTGTGATAAAGCTATGTGGTTCAATTGCGCTCTAAGGAGCATTGTTTAATATCGTATTCAAATGTTATTCTACTTGAGTCTATCTGTATGCTACCGAATTAATGTAATAGTGAGATTCCAGAACAGAAGAAACATCAGAACGTAGAAGATCAGTATGATCAAGAAAATGGATCATTTTTCCCATTTACTCCATATGTATATATACACTGCTTTTGGTGAATGACTACCAAAGAAAGTTTTAACTCAATCGATATTTGAACCGATGTTACTGTTTACCTGGTATAGAACAAAATATTGTCGAAATTACATTCAATGTATTAATCTATACCTACTTTAATATAATAATAAACTCGATAAATTCGATGGCCTTTTCAGCCAAGAAGACCGATCTTCTTCTACAGGGACGCAAAACTGTAATAAATACAAATAAAGGGTTTCTACAATAAAAATCTGTAATATATCAGACAAGAAGACAAAGTTGATAGACTAGTAGCCGAGTAGTTCGTATCTATGGCATAAATGAAGATTTTTTTTAATATTAGACATAACATAATGGTAATAATCTCCATTTAGCGATTGTATTGTTTATCCACTCCACTTGAGATTCGTAATCTCCCTCCCATTAGTCTACTTTCTCGTATTTGCGATTGTGCTCACACGTCACATAGCTCAATCTTACATTCCAGGATAAGTGGTATATTGATGGCATCCCTATTGATCTTTTATCAGACGTCTCGTCAACCACAGACATCACGTGATACTTGCAATTGGGTGTTTTTTAAGAATTGCCTGGGTATCCAGCCAATAGTTTATCGACAGGTTAATGCAATACCAACCATAAAATGCATGATTAGTTTCGATCAATGGCCGCATATAAATCATTTCACTTTAAAGAACAGTCATTAACAGGAATAAATGGATGCTTTGGTCCCATCACAATACCCTGTTTTTATTTTTGCAATTCGACCAACCCCCTGCCGAACCCATACAAGGTTCAGATCATAATTGCATTAGGCAGTCTGGATCTGGACCTTACATCACCAACTGAACGATATCTGAAGTGCATATCGTCATATTCGTACCGCTGATATTAATTCCCTAGCCTATAAGGTATCTCGATCACGCCTTGGCTGTGTCCATCAGTTTCTTGCTGCTAATGTGTACACCACCTAAACTGGTGAGATACGGAAAGCGGTGATCAAAAGATTGACGGTAACGGCAGGAGGTTCACGACGTCTGGCGACTACAGAGCAACCATATGACTCCCCAAAAAAACCATTTCAAAGCACCTTACTTTCAGACTAAAATACAGATTTCACCAGAATATAGAAGGACACATAGGTCGACTGTAGTTGCGTATAACTGATATGCCTCGACAACCTGTTACAGGAAGGCATATGAATATCTCATTGCAGCAAAGCGTTACAATCCCATCCTCAGGCGATATTGCCGCTTAAATATATGGGATGTTTCTGGTTTGTTGGTGCACTCCAGGGATTCTTCCATACGGCATGAAATAGACTATGGTCCGTTTTTCGGCCACCAATTGTCGTAAAATTTTCAACCCAAATAACTTATATGTATATATTTTCTGAAAGAGCATGATTAAACTATTATTTTGAGACATAGCACTGCTATGTTATAGAAAAATTAATCTCGAACATTCCCCTCCAATCTTGCTTCATTTTTCCTAGAAATCCCCTTAAAATGTCGAAAAATGGTCAAATTTGGCTCAATTTCCCGCAAAATCTGTAAGAGCGATTTCAATTAAACTTCTTAGGCACGTTCTCTGGTCCGGTCTCAACTTAAAAAGGCAAAAAGTGGGGTCAACCTGCCAGTTTTTTGTCAGATTTTCTTTCCGTAAATGAGTCATGATTTTTAGGCACACCCAAGGGGCATAAATGAGGCAGGATAAAATTTACTCCATGATCCCGATCAGCATGTAGACGAAGCCAGCCATCGATCTGTACGTGCTCGTTTGCAGTGATGATAATGCTGAATAGGATGGTATTATAGATATAAGCTATTAAGAAGACAAGAAGAATTATGACAAGGGCAGTCTATCGTATTATGAAATTAGACCAGGGCCATTACTACGAAACTGTGGAGAGCCACCTGAAGGTAACTATCAACATTTTGAGTACGATAGTTTCAAGATCATACGCGTCAAATCCTACATTCAATATTCAGTCGCCGTTAACAAAAGAATCTCCGCGTCAATAATTAAACAAAGACACAGGACGATTTCTTGCAAGAGCGAAGCGGTCAAAGATACAAAGAAGATACGTACATCATGTCTTATCGGCTTATAAAGCTGTAGAACGATGAGAGACAGGCACATATCGGACATGAAAGGTTGATTACCGGTGCTGCGCATTGTACTTTGACGACAAGCCCATAACGTTGTATTCTGGCTTCAATAAAACCTGTTGACCTGTGATCTCTTGCGAGAAAACAGACATCTTGAATGACATGACCACACGGTCCCCAGCATTGGATTGAGCGGCATTAAATACAAATATTTCAGCCCTATCATCAGTCACGTGAGACACCTATCTGTTCCTTCACATATGGAGAGCTCCAAACTTTAGCATTTTCTCTGACCCCAGGTCCGGGGACATTATCAAATCAACATCGTGTGATGCAAAGTCATCATGATGCTACTATTAACCGGCTTCTTCTTGCATTTCTTATGGACTTCGTCGTCAGTTCTAATGTGTAAATAATCAAACACAATAGCCTATTTTGGATGAAGTGTAATGCTTTTGTTTTACAAAAATAACCCATTCTTCCTAAGAACATCCATATATGATACTACAGTTTAACCCTATTATACCAAGCCTGAGGGGCCATTATGGTCCCCTACCAAACTTTCTGCGCGACAAAAAATTGGGCTGAGTCTCTGTCACTTGTTATCATCATGTCGGCATGCGACATTTTGGCACTCCACATTTCGGTACAATGTCGCATACCAAAATGGCGCGAGTTCCTAAAGGGCAAACAAACATGTACTAGCTACATTAAGGAGTTACGCAAAATGCCATTTCTTCAGTCATAGGCAGATTTTTGTGTTATTTCCACCAGTTTCATCGCATTTGAACATTGAACTTTTTCGCCATGACAGCTCTCTTGGGGCTGCTAAGCGACCAGCCTAGTTCCTGGCATTACGCGGATGCTTGTGGTCAAAGGGTGTTTTTGATAAAAGAGCAAGGTATACTTCATCAATAATCCACTCCTGTTGGTATTCATGTCCGATTCTGTGACATGTGATTGCAGCCTGAAACACGAGGTAGAATTACATTGTCATGCCGGTATTTATTTATCCACTCCGATGATAATTCATAAATGATGATTCGTTACACTTGATGGAAGTTGATATCGATTTCCAGCCAAGAATTAGTCGGCATGGAAATTCAATAACCACCATAAGTTGTATGATTACATTGGCTCACTGAACGGACATACATCAAAACCATTCAATGGGACAGACAAAGTCACGTATAATATATCCGTTCGTGTAGTAGACGTGGATTCTTAGCTGCCTCTTGCCAAAGATTAATGTGCTATTGTTTGAATGTATGTCATTTTCAGTTCTATGCTTTTTCCGGTTTCCGATATCAGATACTTATGCAATTTACCGGCTACCGCTATAGGCGACCGTTACATTTAAGCGCCAAATAGTGTCCGTTTGTTTCAAATAAAAACAACAATCTTGAGAGTACAAAGGAACTAAAGCAAACTATCAGTTATATTCTGATATACGAGTCCACGTGCCTGATTAACTACATGCCTAGATAATTATCACTGCTGGATCACGACTTTTAGTCAGGGTACGTATGTTATTCCTACAAGGCTCCTTATTTATTAGTCGCACCCTTAAATCGTTCAAACGGCCAATATCGGAAGAAAGAACGTTAAACATGACTGGGTGTAATTAAGGTATGACAAACTGCACTTTCAGTCCTAGCTGTCTGCTAGTTATCGTAACTCTATCTCTCGTCGTTGTTTAAATCTTGCTCGAGCCGAGATATTTGTCCGAGAAAGACACATTAAAGCTTCGGTGTCGGCAATTTCAGACGATTTAATGAAACATTTATCTTCTGTGACTGAGAAAATATGGATCGTCTCAGCAGTCGCCAGTGATGCACTACCTAAATGCGTCAAATTTCCCCGATGTGGGTGTTACATGACACGGTCGCCTTACAAGAGTTGATTTTTATGTTCTTTAAAATGGCCGATGAATAATGATTAGCAGGCGTAATTATACGGATTTCAACGCTGCTTAAATGCACAGAAGGATGCTTAAATGCACATGGTTTTTCTTGGTAAACAACATACAATAACGTACTTGACCGTTAACTGGTATTTAAAAAGACCAAGAGCCTTTGCACGCTGAGCTTTATTATGAAATGCTTAGACCTAGTATAACTCTCCCTTGCTGGAGCGGCGAAGATCTAGCTGCAAAGGAAACCGAGCATTCGACTGCTCACAATCTCGAACGATAACTAACTTACCCAGGGGCGTAGGAAAGTCTTCAAAAGTTTGTGTGTGTTGGGGCGGAGGGGGCACAACTGTGAAACTTGTGACTATCCGGGCAGTGGTAGGGGGTCGGAGGACATGCCACCCCTGGAAAATTCTAAATTCTAGGCTTCATTTCCGGCAATCTAGCGCAGTTTGAGCACGTTTGAGGTAATATTGCTCACCATAAATTGGCGTTTTAACAACTCCAAAAAGGTATTTAAAAAACACAAAAAAAGATGCTGAACAAATTTTCGAAAGCTTCCGATTTCAATTTATTCTTCATACCAATGGTGATATATCTACAGTAGATTATACAGTTTGGGAATTTAAATGAAAGTTTGCTATTCGAGAACAGCTCAAACAAGTTACATTAACCCTTGCGAAATAGGAACAAAATTTGGGGGCACAAGGGTGTTGTGCCCCTCCAAGGCTCCCCCCCCCACCTTCACCACTGTTATATACCGGAGATAATTAGAAGCCTCGGCGCCTTGTCTGCTTCCCATTTCCTGAATGAGCATCTCTCAGTAAATGTATAACTCCTTTTTGGTGATTCATTGCAATTCAATTGAGCAAAACCTGTGGAGGTATTAAAATCTTATCGCAAGGGGTCCTGGGACATAAAGCCAAAGCCAACAAAAAATTACTTAAATGCTTCTGAAACTGAGCTTCATGTAATAGCGAGCGTCAAATCCGACATTCAATATTCGGCCTTCATCCATAAACGAATTTTCGCATCAATAATCGAAAGACCTATTTCGTATGACAGATTCTGTTTTGTTTTCTAGAAGCCACAGTTCTGCAGCTTTAGCCAGTAAAGACCATCTAGGTTGAATACGCATGCATTGACTTTGGAATGCACTATATTCATTGACATTCGAGATAGAGAACCCAGGCTACCTGTCCACTGTCCATATTGTGAGGTGATCATTTATATATAACCGATAATATTGAGATCTGGCCTTTGTGAACTGGGTAACTTGTACAGGAAGGTATACAAATTGTGCTAGGCCTAATTTATAATGGTGATTTTTCTGTCAGACTGGAAATGGAAGGAAAGTTTCTGTAATACTGTACATGTAGATCAGCTAATGAAATTAGACCGGGGCCATTACTACGAAACTGTGGAGAGCCACCTGAAGGTAACTATCAACATTTTGAGTACGATAGTTTCAAGATCATATGCGTCAGATCCTACATTCAATATTCAGTCGCCGTTCACAAAAGAATCTCCGCGTCAATAATTAAACAAAGACACAGGACGATTTCTTGCAAGAGCGAAGCGGTCAAAGATACAAAGAAGATACGTACATCATGTCTTATCGGCTTATAAAGCTGTAGAACGATGAGAGACAGGCACATATCGGACATGAAAGGTTGATTACCGGTGCTGCGTAATGTACTTTGACGATAAGCCCATAACGTTGTATTCTGGCTTCAATAAAACCTGTTTTCTCAGACATCTTGAATGACATGACCACACGGTCCCCAGCATTGGATTGAGCGGCATTAAATACAAATATTTCAGCCCTATCATAAGTCACGTGAGACACCTATCTGTTCCTTCATATATGGACAGCTCCACTGTTTTCCCATCTCAAAACTTGAGCATTTTCTCTGACCCCAGGACCGGGGACATTATCAAATCAACATCGTGTAATGCAAAGTCATCATGATGCTACTATTAACCGGCTTCTTCTTGCATTTCCTATGGACTTCGTCGTCAGTTCTAATGTAAAATAATCAAACACAATAGCCTATTTTGGATGAAGTGTAATGCTTTTGTTTTACAAAAATAACCCATTCTTCCTAAGAACATCCATATATGATACTACAGTTTAACCCTATTATACCAAGCCTGAGGGGCCATTATGGCCCCCTACCAAACTTTCTGCGCTATCTCCGGAACGACAAAAAATTGAGCTGAGTCTCTGTCACTTGTTATCATCATGTCGGCATGCGACATTTTGGCACTCCACATTTCGGTACAATGTCGCATACCAAAATGTCGCGAGTTCCTAAAGGGCACACAAACATGTACTAGCTACATTAAGGAGTTACGCAAAATGCCATTTCTTCAGTCATAGGCAGATTTGTGTGTTATTTCCACCAGCTTCATCGCATTTGAACATTGAACTTTTTCGCCAGGACAGCTCTCTTGGGGCTGCTAAGCGACCATCCTAGTTCCTGGCATTACGCGGATGCTTGTGGTCAAAGGGTGTTTTTGATAAAAGAGCAATGTATACTTCATCAATAATCCACTCCTGCTGGTATTCATGTCCGATTCTGTGACATGTGATTGCAGCCTGAAACACGAGGTAGAATTACATTGTCATGCCGGTATTTATTTATCCACTCCGATGATAATTCATAAATGATGATTCGTTACACTTGATGGAATTTGATATGTGCACATCCCCATCCTCTATCGATTTCTAGCCAAGAATTAGTCGGCATGGAAATTCAATAACCACCATAAGTTGTATGATTACGTTGGCTCACTGAACGGTCATACATCAAAACCATTCAATGGGGCAGACAAAGTCACGTATAATATATCCGTTTATGTAGTAGACGTGGATTCTTAGCTGCCTCTTGCCAAAGATTAATGTGCTATTGTTTGAATGCATGTCATTTTCAGTTCTATGCTTTTTCCGGTTTCTGATGTCAGATACTTATGCAATTTACCGGCGACCGCTACAGGCGACCGTTACATTTAAGCGCCAAATAGTATGCTTAATAATCCGTTTGTTTCAAAGAAGACAACAATCTTGGGACTACAGAGGAACTAAAGCAAAGTATATGTTATATTCTGATATACTTGTTGCATATTTAATAGTTATTAGCGAGAGTCTACGTGCCTGATTAACTACATGCCTAGATAATTATCACTGCTGGATCGCGACTTTTAGTCAGGGTACGTATGTTATTCCTACAAGGCTCCTTATTTATTAGTCGCACCCTTCAAACGGCCAATATCAGACGAAGAAACGTTAGCATGACTGGGTGTAATTAAGGTATGACAAACGGCAGTTTCAGTCATAGCTGTCTGCTAGTTATCGTAACTCTATCTCTCGTCGTTGTTTAAATCTTGCTCGAGCCGCGATATTTGTCCGAGAAAGACACATTAAAGCTTCGGTGTCGGCAATTTCAGACGATTTAATGAAACATTTATCTTCTGTGACTGAGAAAATATGGATCGTCTCAGCAGTCGCCAGTGATGCACTACCTAAATGCGTCAAATTTCCCCGATGTGGGTGTTACATGACACGGTCGCCTTACAAGAGTTGATTTTTATGTTCTTTAAAATGACCGATGAATAATGATCAGCAGGCGTAATTATACGGATTTCAACGCTGCTTAAATGCACAGAAGGATACTTAAATGCACATGTTTTTTCTTGGTAAACAACATACAATACTTGACCGTTAACTGGTATTTAAAAAGACCAAGAGCCTTTGCACGCTGAACTTTATTATGAAATGCTTAGACCTAGTATAACTCTCCCTTGCTGGAGCGGCGAAGATCTAGCTGCAAAGGAAACCGAGCATTCGACTGCTCACAATCTCGAACGATAACTAACTTATCCAGGGGCGTAGGAAAGTCTTCAAAAGTGTGTGTGTGTTGGGGCGGAGGGGGCACAACTGTGAAACATGTGACTATCCGGGCAGTGGTAGGGGGTCGGAGGACATGCCACCCCTGGAAAATTCTAAATTCTAGGCTTCATTTCCGGCAATCTAGCGCAGTTTGAGCACGTTTGAGGTAATATTGCTCATCATAAATTGGCGTTTTAACAAATCCAAAAAGCTATTTAAAACACACAAAAAAGAGATGCAGAACAAATTTTCGAAAGCTTCCGATTTCAATTTATTCTGCATCCCAATGGTGATATATCTACAGTAGATTATACAGTTCGGGAATTTAAATGAAAGTTTGCTATTCGAGAACAGCTCAAACAAGCTACATTAACCCTTGCGAAATAGGAACAAAATTTGGGGGCACAAGGGTGTTGTTATATACCTGAGATAATGTCTGCTTCCCATTTCCTGAATGAGCATCTCTCAGTAAATGTATAACTCCTTTTTGGTGACTGATTGCAACTCAATTGAGCAAAACCTGTGGAGGTATTAAAATCTTATTTCGAGGGGTCCTGGGACATAAAGCCAAAGCCAACAAAAATTTACCTAAATGTTTCTGAAACTGATCTACATGTAATAGCGAGCGTCAGATCCGACATTCAATATTCGGCCGTCATCCATGAAAGAATTTTCGCGTCAATAATCGAAAGACCTATTTCGTATGACAGATTCTGTTTTGTTTTTGAGAAGCCACAGTTCTTCAGCTTTAACCAGTACAGATGATCTAGGTTGAACAAACATGCATTGTCTGTGGAATGCACCATACTCATTCACATTCAAGATAGATAACCCAGGCTAGCTGTCCATTGTCCATATTGTGAGGTGATCATTTATATATAAACGATAATATTGAGATTTGGCCTTTGTGAACTGGGTAACAAATTGTGCTAGGCCTAATTTATAATGGTGATTTTTCTGTCAGACTGGAAATGGAAGGGAAGTTTCTGTAATACTGTACATGTAGATCAGCTAGTATTGCCATTTTGATATGAGGAGACATCACCTCTATTACATCCTACCATGACAATCAGATAAGACTTGATGGTTTGCGATCTCCTTGTGGGAAATTTGTTGGAAAGATACTGCCAAGAACTGGTGTTCTTTGGGAGATCATTAAGGATAGGCGCAATATTCCGTGATTATATCCCTATATATTGTGTGTAAAACATTGAAAGCGAATGAGAAAACAATGGCTGGATAATGATAACATGGCGTGGTTACGGAGAAATTGCATATAATGAGAAGGATATAGAACGGAGAAAGTTGACAGACGCCAGATCAAATCGGCAAGCGTGGAGCGTGTAAACATTGCCTTTACGCCTATATTATATTGTGCCGATCTACAATCTTAGGCACTATGTGAAACCTCGGTTGTTTGGTGCATACACTGTGGACCTGCGTATGTATTGGCAACCTTGCATGCATATCTTCGTGATGTACAAGTATTGCAACAATTAGCCACAAAATTCCCTCTCACCAAGAATATCACTCACCAAGGATGTCTCTCAAGTGATGTACAAGTATTGCAACAATTAGCCGCAAAATTCCCTCTCACGTGAGAACAACACATCACTTCCCTCTGAGACTATCAATACGCAATTTACGTCGTTTATGTGAATAGCTCCTTTGTTTATCTCAAATCTTTAAATTAATAGATTATCCATGGCGTGATTATGAAACCCACGTGATTTCGCCATTTGGGTAGAATGGAGACACCGGAAACCCATGTTGGTGAGCACAACCGTCGGTCTTCTGTTCGGCATATTGCGTTCATGAAACGTTCTCATTGTTAGAGGAAATGTACTCATTCAAGATACATGAAGGATTATAATTCCCACGATAATACAGATTATCGTTAGAGTCTCCAGCGTCTTTTCAATCAACAGCGAGGTTAATGCCCGACAACAGACCATATCATGGTTCTGTTAGTATTGACACACACACCCGCCATCTCAATTGACAGGGTCGGACAGACCCGCATTTAGTTTAATTAAGTGTGAATATCTCTGTGGACGTGCGTTCCTATCTCCTGGATTATCAATTGATTTGTATGTTCACTTTTTTATTTCTTGATGATAGAACTCATTGAGCAAATCAATTTGAAATGGACATACTGTTAATTTTCTCTATTAGTGACAATGCATGGGTTCCATAGTTACAACGGTCAATGTTACTTGGAAACAAGTACGCAGGATCACGTGACCAGTGTAATTGATGTATTTCCACTGTGCCATCTGTCGGAAATTTGAATTCGAGCTCTGGGTTTATAAATACGTTGAAATACAAATTTCCGTATTTTGATTGATACTCCAGCTATTGGCAGCTGCATCAGTCCGGTTTGCCATTCAAGTGAAATTGGACTACGGAAAATCGGGAAAAGCTGGCATACCTGTCATCTCAAAACACTTGAGACAGAGAGAGAGAGAGAGAGAGAGAGAGAGAGAGAGAGAGAGAGAGAGAATTAAAGTTCAATGTCGCGTTCAGCATTATTTCCGCTATATAGCGACGATCAAACAAAATTCTAAGTACTGGAGCCAATAACTTAGTAATCCAACACATTAAAACATAAACACATTAAAACTTATGCAACAAAACACTTCAAATAAGGCAAGTTCCGTATTGGTTCATATTTTCAGAAATATGAATGCAAGTTTAATGGGATTTCCAGCAAAGCATCAGTGAACATTCAGTGATCAATCTGTGAACATTATTACTCTGTAGGTTTGGTTATATCTGTACGAGCAGGAATTGAGGCAAGATTGCCCCATATCAAAACTGCACACCCGTATTTGTCAGTGCAAGGAGACGAATTACAACGTTTGCAAGTTTTGTCAAACCATGCTTCGGTTATCATTCCAGGCTAAGCCAAAATCATTTGGTCTCTCGAAGGCTGATACCTCAATGAAGCAGATTGCCCGTAGAATGGGCGTGAGTCCAAATGCAACGAAAACGAGAATAGTTGCAATCCCTCGCTGAAAATAGTGATTTGGCTTGGAAGCCTGTCATTCAGTCTCCTGTATGTAAAGCAATTCCAAGAGATATCCTGTGACAAGTTACCCACATACAAAATTTGTCCTGAAAGGAAATATTCTCCGATGTGGCACAAGCTATAGGCGGATCGGTATGAAAAACAAACTCAAGCGAAATCTCGAGGCAAGGTACTCACATACCAAATTTGGAAAGACTTTCGATCTGGTTTTCAACAGTTAACGTCTGAAAGCAAAATTATAAAAGGCGGCGCCACCAATATGCGGAACGGCATGAACAACTATCTGAAACGAGATCCTTATGCAACGTGCCCATGTACCAAATTTGGAAGTATCCGTTCAAGTTTTCGAAAGTTATTTGTTCAGAAATGCAATTTTTACTTGGCCCACAGGCGACGACAAGTATAAACGGATCGGCATGAAAAACTCAATCGAGATCCCTAGCTATGGTGGCCATATACCAAATTCGGGAAGAGTCGTTCAGGTTTTCAAAATTTGTTGTCTGGAAATGAAATTATAAATTGGCCCTGAGTGGCGGCGCCTATAGGCGGATCGGCATGAACAACTTCCACAAGCGAGATCCTGAGGGAAGGTGCCCATGTACCAAACTTGGAGGTATTCATTCAAGTTTTCGGAAGTCATTGCCCAGAAACTCAACTTTACTTGACCCTCCACTCCCAGCTCCGCCAACTATAGGCGGATCGGTATGAACAACTCCACCGAGACCTTCGAGGACAATCAGAAAATTGAGTGGCAATTTCTAGCAGCCTGGCGAGGTTAGAGAGTTGCTGTGAAGTGGCAGACCCAAGGTTACAACAGAGACAGGGGGAGATTTCAACTTTACCCTGCATCAATAGAAAAGGATTCTAACACTACAAAATGATCATGCCTAATGCCTACTGGAAATCCGGTAATAATCGCTTGAACACAAAGACATGAATGTGCGAGAAGGAAGAAGTGTTAACCGTAGTTTAAGCCTAATGGAACATGTGATACTCCTAGGGTGCTTAAATTTGCGTACGTGTGATTAAAACCACAGGCACCCACGTCAACTTCAGCAATCTAACCATGCCACATTATTCGTGTGGTGATACACTGCGAGTATGCTTTCCTCTATCACACGCATTCACGTTCACGGGTTTGGGCGAGATTTTACCGAGTCCGACATTAGGTGTGGGCATGTCATAGTCCCAGATCCCCATAATTTCCTATTTTTAAACCCTTAATTATCCTGGAATGGTAAGTCGCCTATATTTCAGCAACAGCCATCATAAATCAGATGCTGCAACTGGAACGGAGAGAATCAGCTACCATACCGTAAGGAGACACGGTTACGATGCTGGACTGCATGTGTGTCACCTGGTTATAAACATGCAGTACTGTTATTGTGCTATTAGAGTGTACGCCACCAAAAGACAAGAGATCATGCACACTGGACGAGGCAGCCGTGGGCAAACGTGCTAATCACTGATGAGATGCGTTTCTGTCTTCGTCACATCGATGGTAGGAAATGTACTTGACGTCACCGTGGTGAGTGCTGTGTGCAACATTTGACGGCATTTGAAGGAGGCTGCGTGATGTTATGGACCAAAGACTGTTCTTGCTGGCGTGCATCGTTTGTTACAAGAGGCGCAGTTGGTCGTTCCGCCTCATCAACACTATGCAAGATCGACATCGTCAAGTGCTACAGTGACGTGATGGATACATGCCTTATTAACCTGTGTTAACTATGCGACTGAGTATGAATGTCACTGCTCTGCCTGGTATGATTGGATTGTTATTGAATACAGTATGTGTTTGGTAATCTGTTTAGCCAATCTCGCATTCAACGCCCTGGTTGCCCTGGTAATACAAGCGTCTAGTCCGTCATTCATAATTCAGCCGTCGTCCATTAAAGAATATCCGCGTCCATAATCCAAAGACCTATTCCATATCCATATAACAGTATTAGCACCAAATTCAAAAAAAGACAATCATAGTATACATAAACATAGGCTAGTTTCCTGCAAGAGAGAAGCGGTCAACAGTTTCCAATGATGCCGACAAGACATCATGATGTTCCAAAAATATAAAATCCGTATCGCTGATCAGTATTCTTAATCAATAATAATCGTTGTAAAGTCGTTATCTAGAGAATGATGTATCTCAGTCACGCTTTGATTGTGACTGTTCATATGCGCACCATGGTAAAACTCATCCTCAGCTCTGCTCCCGTTACAATCGAATATTTATCTTGGGAAATATTTGTAAGGATGAAACGTCCTTAAGTTGAGGTGTTTAGTATCTGGCACGTAGGAGACATTGCATTCAATCTCCGCCAAACTATAAGAGGGTTCGAGAATTCTGAATATTCGGCAATGTCTTAGATAGGATCACATTTGTAAGATTCCTTGACATACTACAGATAGCCAACCTAAGTTTTCTCGGTTAGTAAAAAATATTATTGCATTTATTAGAAAGTGTCCCTATATAAATTTTATTGAAATAAAACTGCATTTTGCCCCATTCGTGTGTGTATATTGCCCGCTGACACGGCATATTCCACACAATCATGGAATATTCACTAAAGGGAGATAATTACAACAGAGATCTTCCCGTTCTCTCACGCGCTACACGCAGCGGACCACAAAGCAGTTGTCGAACTACAGCAGGAATAGAAAACGTCCGAATCAGTGGAATCTCGTGCATCATAAATTATGTTGCTCGCGATTGTCTGGAATCCTTGCTAAAAACATGCAATAAGATTAGCACAGATTTGAATGGATAAATATAACAATGAAATAGGCTTGTTTTGAGGGGAATATGCAGTTTTGTTGCCCCTTGGATGTGCATATTGCCCTCGGCCGAGGCGCGGGGCAACAAAACTGCTTATTCCCTTCAAAACAAATACATATTTTCATAATGTTCCTTAAGGAAACTAATTAGTTGCGACAAAGAAGAACGTCAACAGTTTACCCGGATCCAATCCTGCTGGCTGTCATATTCGTGCCGAGGGTGAACTTTGTTTGGTTAATAAATGTTCATGTTCATGCATTTTTCACCCAATTTTCACAAACACATCACGACCATCGCCTTGTTACTAGCGCACATAGGAAATGTATTTCTTGTAGTTTTGCATAATTCTCAACAAAAAGCATCTATTGGATTTTTGCTTTCTTGCTTATTACATCCTGTAATCTTGTTCTTGTTTTCTTTCAACTTCTCTTAATAAAATATTTTTAATTTCGATGTTGTCTCCGTCACAATTTCTGCATTAATGTAACGATTCATCTTGAGAAATGTCGGACGCGTCACAACTATAATGGCAATGTAAAAAGACAGCGAAAAAATGTGTTGAGGTATAGAGACTAAAGGAAAAAGTGTTATCCAATTCTGTTGAAATAGGGCACAATTAGTGCTCTTAATGTGGTCATACATCAGTTCATCAGTCCAAAATGATTTTGAATAATGTCCCTAGAAAGGACCATTAGAGTTTACTGGCATGTACAGGCATAAAACTATCTTATTTACGCCAAACATTGCTCATTTAATTGTTTCTCACGTCCGTGTAATTTGTCCCAAACTTGATAGCCTACAAAATGTAGTGTGTGTCATGCCAGAAAGAGAGAAAGAGAGGAAATAGCAACCACATTTGACAAACCCTATTTATTAATTTATGAAAAGGTGCAAGGGTATGGAATTTAAAGGCGTTACATATAATGAGCCATGAAGGGAAGGGCAAACGTGGAAAAAATGTTAAAGTTCACATGTCTCTGATGCCAGTGCCGGCGGAAGCATTTCTTGTTTGCGGGGGTCTACGACCGTAGCACTTTATTCAAGGATCCGGGGGCCGCCTAGGCCCCGGAAACCCTTGAGATCGAGCTCGCTGGAGACGCGTTTTGATCAATTTCTGGCGAACAAAATCACTCTGTCATAAAGTGTATTTTTAATTATTCCCATGAAAATGCAATCGTTGGCGAGTTCCAGCGTTGCTGAATTAGAAAAAAATATATGTGTAATAAAATAGCCTTGCAGAAATTGCGACATCAGTATGAAATTGGTTTTAGCAAACATAGATTTACAGCTTATCAGCTTTTACAACTGGTCATAACCGTTAGCAGTGATGGACAATGTGTGCAAAAACGCTCTATCCCGGCCGTTATTATAGTTACTTGCAGTGAATTATCTGGAGAAGGGAGTACTTGTGGCCCAATTATCGGGTACCAGCCCGCCCCCCCCCCCCACACACACTCCGTCGGGACTGTGATGCCCATATTCTGTTCTTCTAATCTTCTTCAGGCGGTATAATATATATAATTAGTTAAACAAACGTACAAAACAAACATGAAGGGTTGACGAAAATAGTATCAGTCAGGGTAATTGCGTTTTGATAGCTCGAGAAATCAAACATTCACTGGTATCAGCGGTATACATTTGCATTTCTGGAGGTGTTGGTCCAGTGTACTCCTATCTGTCTCATGGAAGGATGTAAACCACCAATTATTCAATCTATCAATTATATGTTGTGGCGAATTTAATTAGCACCACAAAAACATCCAGAAATTGGTCGGAAGAGACGTGAATGCATAGTGGTGAAGCGACGGAAACGACTGCATTCCTCTTTTATGTAACTGTCATATTGTCTTGGTATATTTTTCATGACGTGTTGCTAAGATAACATATAAAAGAATATTTTGGTGATAAACAACGAGTAAGAACGATGGACACATCAGCAATCCTCTAACACGACATCACCAGTGATGATCCCTTAGAAATTTGCCTCTGCGTTTAATGGATATATATCCTCAAAAAATATTCGGCATTTAGTGGTAAAAGAACGACACAAAATTGCAATTGACCTAAGGAATTAAACGCAATATTAAAACGGTGCTGGTGTATCAAAAAGAAGTCAATACAATATATTGAGTGTATATTTCTAAAAAAACATCACAAGATTCAAAAGTGATCCATGTGATGACTCATCTGTATCTCAGCCATGTTTTTATCGTTGTGTTCATGAGGACACCTTGAATGACATGATAACAAAGCCTCAATCACCGGCTTGCACGGTATTAGATACACATAATTCAGAGCGATAATGAAGAATTTTGGAATCCCTCCAGATTTACTATCATATTAGGTATATGTTAGATACTGAAAGTAAGAGAATAATTCATTTTCTAAAATCGACTCTACCGAGATCATAGTGTTTGTTTATTTGGACTTATTTGTGTGTTTCAACGAACGTCGTTAATTTCTGGTCCGCATAGTCGAACGGTTATAAACAAATATTTCCCAGAAATCGAATTGTCAAGAATATAAAACAGTATCGCACTGACATAGCAGATATATGGCACAATGGGGTTCATTTCATTATTGAAATGCTCGAGCGGTGAATGAGTAATTTAGTGATGCGGTAACTAACAGGAGAAACGTGTGAATTAATGAGTCAATTGTTGCCGCTTCGATCTTCCAGTTCATTGCAATCTATATATTAAGTGTGACTTTACATTCGGAAGGAGACACACAGGCCATAAGGTGAATTTAAAGACTCCCAAGGCAAGGCTATTAACTTCACCATACTCTAGACAATCGTTGTTCCGTATTGCCTCCGTATTGAGGTTTTCCACTTCCAGCAAGTTACCTCGTTCGACAAATGCCCTTACTTTTGTACAATATTGATTAGTATTTGCGATGTCCAATCAGCTGTGGATTGTTCATATTTACCTATTATTGACTGTTCTTGTGGGCACTATGCTTTCATAGTGTTGCTGAGGGAAGAATAGTGCCCGAGCGAGCGAAGCGAGTCGAGGGCACTATTCTTCCCTCAGCAACACTATGAAAGCATAGTGCCCACAAGAGCAGTCAATAATGGGTTTAGTACGTCACATGACTTTTTCACACTGTATGACCAAATATCAAGTATACCGGATGCATATTAAAATAAATAAGCAAAGCATATTATTTGCAATTAACAGACAATGCTTTATTAATGAACAACATTCTGTAATATGACATATACATGTAACATTCTGTGTATTCTCAGGTATATTGAAATTTATTGTAATATATTACATAATTCAATAATATCATCACAGGTCACATGTTATCACAGGTCATTTATAGCTATTAACTGTCAACTGAACTTCAGCAAATATTGATATTGTATGCATTGTTAGAGCAGAGACACTTGTGTCATTTAAAACTAATATCTCTCAAGTGAACTTCAACAAATGTCAGAACCGTACGAGGTGAGACGTAATCACATATTTACTTTTTGTATATGTTTACCACACAATATTGGTGAAAAGTGGGAAAAAGTCATGTGACGTACTAAATCTATTATTGACTGTTGTTGCAGGAGCTATGCAATAACAGTAAATAATGGGTTTAGTACGTCACATGACTTTTTCTCACTTTTTCATCAAACATATCAACTTCGAGTATACCGGCTGCATATTAAAAAAAATAAGTACCTTTAAAACTTCAATAACTTCAACAAATGTCAGAACCGTACGAGGTAAGACGTAATCACATATTTACTTTTTGTACATGTTTACCACACAATATTTGTGAAAAGTTGGAAAAAGTCATGTGACGTACTAAATCCATTATTGACTGTTATTGCAGGAACTATGCAATATTCAGTAAATAATGGGTTTAGTACATCACATGACTTTTTCCCACTTTTTCATCAAATATATCAACTTCGAGTATACCGGCTGCATATTAAAAAAAATAAGTACCTTTAAAACTTCAATAACTTCAACAAATGTCAGAACCGTACGAGGTAAGACGTAATGACATATTTACTTTTTGTACATGTTTACCACACAATATTTGTGAAAAGTGGGAAAAAGTCATGTGACGTACTAAATCCATTATTGACTGTTATTGCAGGAACTATGCAATATTCAGTAAATAATGGGTTTAGTACGTCACATGACTTTTTCCCACTTTTTCATCAAATATATCAACTTCGAGTATACCGGCTGCATATTAAAAAAAATAAGTACCTTTAAAACTTCAATAACTTCAACAAATGTCAGAACCGTACGAGGTAAGACGTAATCACATATTTACTTTTTGTACATGTTTACCACACAATATTGGTGAAAAGTGGGAAAAAGTCAAATGACGTACTAAATCCATTATTGACTGTTATTGCAGGAACTATGCAATAACAGTAAATAATGGGTTTAGTACGTCACATGACTTTTCCCCACTTTTTCATCAAATCTATCAACTTCGAGTAATTACCGGCTGCATATTAAAAAAAATAAGTACCTTTAATAACTTCAACAAAGGTTGGAGCCGTACGAGCTGAGACGTAATCACATGTTTACTTGTTGTATATGTTTACGACACAATTGGTCAGATTGAAAATTGGGGAGGTGTACTTTGCATGGTTCTCCACAATCTGACTCTGTATATTACTGCCACACACTTGATCCAAAGCAATGACCAACGCCTGGTCATCAATGTCGTTCTCTGTTAAATCAAACGACAAAGTGTCACCTTCAGACTGACTCACTGGAATCCCCAGACTGGATAAAGTGGTTGGCTGCAACTTTGGGACTTCGGGCTGCTCACCGAAACAAGCAAAGGAACTCAGACTATCCGACATCATCCGTTTCGTTTCAACATTTGTATCAGAGACATAGCTCGCCAGAGATTTCTCATTCCTATGCCCGGATACGGAAATTATGTCCCTGTCCTTGAAGCCCCTTTCGTTGAGAAGTGTTATCGTTGTGGCACGGATACAGTGGTTTGTGTATATGTTAGACAGGTGGGCAGTTGTGGACAACTTGGACATGAACTCTCCAATTGTGTTTTTGCCCATTGCACGATTCTCGAACCAGCAATCATCCTCATCATTGTAGCTGCCCTTTGGGTACTGAAGGAAAGCTTCACACTTAGGGTTGCGTTTTGAGAGGTATCTTTCGAAACTACGCACTGGGCACATTTTCGTGTTTGTTTCATACATTCTAGCCCCATCTCCCTCTAATTCATTTGTTACTCCAGTGTGATTTTTCGTTTTTTCAGTTTTACTCTTCCTGACAAACCTACGTTCAGTTTCATCCGTTTGAATCTCAAAATCTTCTGCTTTAATATCCCGAATGTTCTCTCTCCCCCTTCGACAGAAATATAGCAGCAGTTCAAACAT